>JAZKJV010005402.1:600000-907921 GCA_037367405.1 Ottelia alismoides | reverse complement strand
TTGGAGCGTATCATGCCTCCGAGGGATAAATCCAGCTCTGTGCTCACACCATATCTATCTAGAAGACGATGCCAAGCCGTCCCGCGAATTTCAGAGAAGGCTAAACCCTAACCTTCGGGACGTGGTAATGAAAGAAATCACAAAGTGGTGTGATGCAGGCTTCATTTATCCCATCTCCGATTCAAAGTGGGTAAGCCCCCTGCATGTAGTTCCCAAGAAATCCGGGCTTACTGTGGTCACAAATGAAAAAGGAGAGGAGATTTCAACTCGGGTACCGACATCCTGGCGGGTTTGTGTTGACTACCGCCGTCTCAATGCAGCAACTAAGAAGGATCACTTTCCCTTGCCATTCATTGATCAAGTGCTGGAAAGATTAGCAGGCAAAGAATTCTTCTGCTTTCTGGATGGGTACTCTGGGTACAACCAAGTGGCGATCGCCCCTGAAGACCAAGAGAAGACCACCTTCACTTGCCCGTTCGGCACCTACGCCTTCAAGAGAATGCCCTTTGGACTGTGCAATGCACCTGCAACCTTCCAAAGATGCATGTTAGCAGTCTTCGCCGAGATGGTAGGCAGTTTCCTCGAGGTATTCATGGACGATTTCTCTGTCTATGGTGATAGCTTCGATTCTTGTCTTGAGCATCTAGACAGAGTACTTCAAAAGTGCCGGGAAGTCAATTTAGTGCTCTCATGGGAAAAGAGCCACTTTATGGTCACCGAAGGTATTGTGCTGGGCCACGTCGTTTCCAAACGTGGCATGGAAGTCGACCCGGCGAAGGTGGACGTCATTTCAAATCTTCAGCCACCTCAGTCAGTCAAGAATGTGAGGTCATTTCTGGGGCATGTGGGATTCTACAGGCGATTCATCAAGGATTTCAGCCGCATTGCCCGACCTCTGACAGAACTCTTGTGCAAGGAGACGGATTTCATTGTTGATCAACCAGTTCTCCTTGCTTTCAATCACTTGAAGGAGCTTATCACTCAGGCTCCAATCTTACAGCCGCCCGACTGGACTCTCCCTTTTGAAATAATGACCGATGCGTCAGATTTTGCAGTTGGAGCTGTTCTTGGGCAAAGAAAAGACAAAGTGCCCTACGCCATTCACTATGCCAGCAGAACATTAGATGAAGCACAGAGAAATTACACTGTGACAGAGAAGGAACTGCTGGCTGTGGTTTTCGCCTTAGAGAAGTTCAGATCCTATTTGTTGGGATCAAAAGTCATCATCTTTACATACCACTCTGCTATCCGCTACTTACAACAGAAGAAGGATGCCAAGCCAAGACTGATTCGTTGGATCCTTCTCCTCCAGGAATTCGATTTGGAAATCAAGGACAAGCCTGGAACCCAGAATGTGGTAGCAGATCATCTCTCCAGAATAGAGCAGCATGAACCTCCCCTGAGCAATGCACCTATCACAGAAACCTTCCCTGACGAAGCCATTTTAGCTGTGGATTCTCTTCCTTGGTATGCTGAGATAGTCAATTACCTCGTCTCTGGGGTAAGACCTTCGGAATGGACGAAGAACCAAAAGAACAAATTCATGTCGACAATCCGTTTCTACCATTGGGAAGATCCTCTTTTATTCAGAGAAGGAGCAGATTGTATTTGGCGCAGGTGCATCCCTCAGACGGAACAATCAAGTGTCCTCGAGCATTGTCACTCGCTCGAATCTGGCGGACACCACTCTGGAGATCGGACGGCAGCCAAAGTACTTCAGTGTGGCCTCTGGTGGCCTACTTTATTCAAGGATGCAACTGAATTTGTTAAACGATGCACTGACTGTCAGAGAATGAAAGGTACACTCACTGCCAAAGATTCAATGCCCCTAAAAATCATTCAGATAGCAGATGTCTTCGATGCATGGGGCATTGACTTCATGGGACCTTTCCCTAACAGTCAAGGATTTCAGCACATCCTTCTCGCCGTCGATTACGTGAGTCGTTGGGTTGAAGCTATCCCTGCTCGAGCCGCCGATAGCAAAACAGTTTGCCAGTTTCTCAAAAAGAACATCATTTCGCGGTTCGGGATACCGAAAATCCTTATCTCAGACGGGGGTAGTCACTTCATTAACAAAGAGGTCAAGAAGTTAACGAAGGAGTACGGCATCGACCATCGGGTTGCTACTCCTTATCATCCTCAGACCAATGGCATGGCAGAGTTATCAAACAGAGAAATCAAGACTATCCTGCAGAAACTTGTTAGGCCAAACAGAAAGGACTGGTCTCAACTCTTGGACTCGGTTCTATGGGCATATCGAACCGCCTACAAGTCTCCCTTGGGCATGTCGCCCTATCGTCTTGTATATGGAAAACCGTGCCATCTGCCCGTGGAATTAATTCACAAGTCTTTATGGGCAATCAACAGCTGTAATTTGGACTCACACCAAAGTGGTCAGAAGAGAAAGGATGATCTGAACAGACTCTTGGAATTCCGAGACTATGCATACGATAACACCTTGATGTACAAGGAGAAGGTGAAACGCTGGCATGACCGACACATCAGACGAAAGACCTTCGATGTTGGGCAGAAAGTGTGGTTGTTTGATGCAAAGTTGCGGATATTCCCAGGAAAATTAAAAAGTAAGTGGACAGGGCCATTCCGAATATGTGAAGTGCGTGACAACGGAAGCATCGCGATATCAGAATTGTCCCCTGACGCACAGCCTTTCGTCGTCAATGGCCAACTACTGAAGCCTTACTTGGAACCTGATGCATTCTTGGCCGTTGTTGACTCCGTTCAGCTTATGCACCATGATGATACCTCGACAGCACCTGCGGCATCGAAAGATTCAGACTATGCAATCCAACAAATTCTTCTCTGATTTTCTTCTTTTCTTCTTTTCTTCTTTTCTTCTTCTAGCCTATTCTTTGTATCTAAGAGGTGCCGACCTTGTGGACAGTTTTCTGTACTTAGCACGTACTTTGTCCTAAGTATAGGGGGGCGTGCACCCCGAGTAGGTCAATTCGTTGATCCTCTCCATTGTCTCCTCTCCTCGTCTATACTCAGGGATATCTTACCCTAAGTATAGGGGGAGGCAACCGGAGAACGATCTGTTTATTCTTACCCTTGACCCTCCCTTCTTTTTGTACAGTCTGCTATACTTAGGATTACTTGATCCTAAGTATAGGGGGGACGGTCAACTTCTCATTCATTCATTCATCCCGTTAATTATTCCTTCATTCTTTAGATCTGTCTATACTCAGTACGAGTTATGTCTTTGCTTTTCCTTTCGATCTATGAGGACATCGCTCATGCTAAGTATAGGGGGGTCGTATATACCATGTATATACTATAAGCCATAACTCATACTGAAAAATAAAATATCATCTTGATATAAAATAGAACATAAAAAGTAGCTTTATAATAATAAAAGATGATTGTGAGTTCCTCAGACTCTTTGTAATTGTACTGATTATTAAGTCAGAAAAATGTTTTGTGCAAAAAGTTCTTTTTGGAAAATCTTGTGAAAATGGTTTGAAAATAGTGTGTACAAGTATTCAACCTTTGAAAAATCAGTTTGGTGTGAAAAATTTACTTTCTTTGAGTGAAATTAAACTTTGTGAAAATTAGTGTGCAAATGATTGTGAAAAATTGATTGTCAAATTTGTTTTGAAAAATCTATCTATGTTGTGTAAAATCTTTGCAAAAAGGATTTTCAAATGCGTGTAAATATTGTAAAATTATTTTGGACTATAGTTCTCAAAATTCTTGTGAAACTGATCCTCGAATAAGTCTGAGGAGTCTGCACAAAAATCTCTCATTTGTAAATAAGGAATAAGTTCAAATAAAGCCTATAAACCCAAAACCTTATTGTACAGCAAATACAGTTTTCCTTCTTTTGTATATACTGATTAATAAATCAGATACCTATATAGTATGATTTGAAAAATAGTGTGACCAGTTTTGAAAAATTTGATGTGAAATGATTTCAAACTATGTGAAAATTGTTTTGATGGCAAAAATTTTTCTTTGTGTGAAAGAAAGGATTTGAAAGACCTATGTGCAAATGTTTTGGAAAATGTTTGACAAAAATTATTGTGAAAAATGTACATATAGTGTGAAAATTCTTTGCAAAAATAGTTTTCAAATGCGTGTAAATGATTGCAAAAATTATCGTGTACTATAGTTTGCAAAACTATTTTCAAAACTAGAACTGAAGGATAAGATCACTATTACAAATACCTGTAAATAAGAAATAAAGTACATAAAAGTCCTTCTCAACAACCTAAATAAAACCATTCCAGTAACACATGTACAGTCTGTATAAATTCATATATTTTGTAAATAAAGCAGTACGCCCGTGTAAATAATGGTATATACTTTTTGTATGTGTCAAGCTCTTATTTTATTTGCAAAAATTCTTTGTGTAAAAATATTCTTTGATTCTTTTTAAATCCTCTGTAAAAATTTGCATCATTCATTGTGCATAGCATAAGCATACCATGCATATTCTTTTTGAGTGAGCTTGATGATTGAATCAGTCTAATAAAGTCTCAGAGTGGAGCTCGGTTGGACCCTACTGCACCTAACTGCACTGGAACCTTATGGGAACTAGGTCTAAGGTACTTCAGGTCCAGTCAGACTTAATTCTTTGAGAAAGCAGGGCTGGGTTCAAGGCACCTCAGTGGACTAACTAGAACTTTTCGAAACACACGCATGACTCTTGTCGACCGTGACCTAACTTGGACACCTGCACCTTTCACATAGCTCTCCATGAAAGAGGTGGTGAGGAGGCAGCTTCCTTTAGCTTGGGGTAGCATATGAGGGTAGTACTTCTAGGCGGAACCTCTCTTCTTCTTATAGTGAAGGGAGTGCACCTCAACTTGGTCTAGTGGTGATGAAGGCTAAAGACAGAAGCCGTGGGTTGCAATAAAGCTTCAAAAGAGGGATAGTCTACTGGCTCAAGAGGAAAATTTCTTGTATATGCTGCTCATGTAGATATGTTGTACAGATGCAATTGAAAAAAAAAAAAATGCAAAAAGAACTCCAAAAAAGTGGTGGGTCGGATTGAAAATTTAATAATCCCACCGGAGTATGTATATAGTTCAATAAAGCAAAAGCTTATGGTATCCATGTTTCATCTCATGAAGCTTGCAGCGGGAGACTCGGCTACACTGGCTGAGCTTCCAAAAGTCTATACTTCTTCCCCCTCTTCTTGAGCCGGTTGCACTTGAACTTAGAAGGGAATACCCCGCTTCTCGAGGAAAGAGTTGCTAGACCGAGGCATTAGAGTTACCAGGTTGGGGGAGGGTGTTTCTTTGTCACTTCTGAGGTGGGGAGCCACTCTCACTTACACTGTACAAGTCAGCTTCATAGTCATAAGGGTTTGTGTATGGTGTAGGCTAGTTCTGACCAGGCTATTAAGGTGCTTTGAACCGAATTCTGCGATTATCGAAGGCTGTTGTGCTTTAAATTTGGTTCCCGACTAGGTTCCACACACATCCACACCTAAGGACTGACAGGAGCTCCAATCTCAGATTTTGTAGAGACATGCATTGCACTGAAAGCACCCCTATTCACTCTATCTTCTTTTCATTTTCCTTTTTCTTTCCTTTATTCTTCTGATACTTATTGCATAAGTACTTGCTAGGGACCAGCAACGGCAAGTATAGGGGGGTGATGAATCTCCATTTCATCACCTTTATTCTATCATTTTGGCCTTAAAAACCCCCAGCAAATGCATGAAAATAGCATTAATTTGTACATATTAGCATTCAGTATTTATTGTATTAAATGTACACAAAATAAGGTTTTTAATGCCAAAATTATAGAATAAAGAGAAGAAAAGAAAAAGGAATAAAATATTGCAAATATTTTATGACCCTAACCCCGAGACCAAGGCCAGCATGGACTTGGTCGACAAGGAATAAAGTAGGGGGAGATAAGGGCCAATTATACAATAAATATCTCATTTATTAATTCATTCATTTATGCATTTTTGGCACCTATTTTGTACAATATTATTTATTCATCAAATAAAGAAACTTTGTACATAAAAGTTGTAGATAATAATGTAAATAAAATTACAAAATTAAGTTTGTGCAAAAATAATATACAGTGTACATTTTATACACAAAATAAGAAGCAAAAAGCTCAACTTCACAGACTCATATCTTGCAAATAAAAACTCCAAATCACCCAAACTCACCTTTAATTGTATATAGCATTTCATAAACTATTTTATAAAATTGGTTTCATAATTTTTGGAGTCCATCTGTGGAAGTTCAGTTTTTGGCCCTTCTTGTACATAATACCTGATTAAAATATTCATTTTATTTAATATTCATTATTTTTATAAACTCATATTTTTAGAATCGTGTAAATAATGTATATAATTCATATACATATTAGCCTTAGAATAAAACCCAAAAGAATTTGTAAATAAAACAAGTCTATATAATATATAGGTAAAATACCTATAAGTATACTTACATATACACAAACACATTTATTTAAAATATAAATAAACTCATAAAAATTAAAAAAAAATACCTTTATACTCACAAAAATAAGTTATAAAATTATAAAATAAGAAACTAAAATAATGAAATAAAATAAATAAATTAAAAATAAAATATACAAAAATACATGTAGATATACACATATACACATTATTCAATTAAAACCGTAATAAAATAATTCATAAAAATAAATAAAAATCGTATTAAAATACTACATACAATAATAAAGATTTTTTATTTTATACTTGAAAAATAATAAAATCGTTTATTAGCTTAAATAATTCATTCTTTGATACTCCTGCCTATTTTGTCTTCTAGCGGCCCCCGTGGACCAACCACAGGCCGGCAAAAGTTGACCTCGGGTCAACTCTTCTGACTCAAGGATGGCCCCTCTGACAAGTCACGAGAGGTCCCTCTTCCTCGATTTTTCACGCCAATTGTGTTGCTCGAGGGTGATAAGACCCTTTATGAGATTTGTTCCTCGAACATCCACGAATCACGCCGCATCCCATGATTCCTTGTACAGCATCTAGATTCACCAAGATCTGCCGGCCAATAAGGGCGCAAACTTTGCTTATAAATAAACCCTCCGACCTCCTCATCCATTTTGGCCTCCCTTTCCGTCGTTTTCCACCGTCTATTCCAGTCCTCTGAGGTTCCTTGTGACAGGAGGGTCCTCCTGGAAGCTTCAGGCAGTTGGAGGAGTCGAAGGAGCGCCCACGGCCGCCGCGTCGCCGGAGGTCCTGCTCCCTGGTCGCACACCAGGTATAAGAGCTGCTTTCTTCTCGTTTTTAGCTTAGCTTTAGTTTTTACTTTGTAGTCTAGCTCTTAGAATAATCAGTAGAGTCTTAGGTGCTCGATTTGACCAAGATCGAAGTTCGCCGGAGTTTAGCTCCGGCGAACCTCTCTACTCTGATTGGCACGCTATCCGACCCTTCGTTCCACCTCATCGCCTTCCCCTACGTATTCCCCATGCACCCACGCTTTAAGATCAACCAGAGCTTGCCCAGCTCTGCGAATCGAGGTCCTCCCTCCTCCGCTTCGCCGGACCTCGCCGTCCTCCACCTTTCCCCGTTCGTCTACCCTAAACCTCGGGTCGAGGAAGACCCCCTCGAGCCCCTTTTTCATTTGGTGCAGGACCCAAGCTGAAAGGAGCCCTTTGGGGCTCGACTCAAGTCCATTCGAGGTTCCAGGACCCCCTTGTCTTCCCCGAGCTCGTTCAGCCGATCTAGGAGGTCCTGGACCTTCTGGAGTATCTCGAACGGTGCGCACCGCTTCGCCGGACGTCTGGAGGCCACAAGCAGCAACATCGAGCGCCTGGAGGCGGAGGAATCACCGATCGAAGCCAGGGAAGTCAGCTGTTCTTCCCTGTTCTTCGTGAGCAGCAGCAGCCGTTGGATCGAAGAGACAGCCCCAGTTCTAATCGGGGCCGTCCATCAAGCACCAGCCGTGGCCGTGCGATCAGATCTCAGATGCAATCACAGCCACGGATCGCCGAAGGGGTATCGAGCGTCGAGGGCTCGACACGTGGATAAGTGGCGCACTGGAAGCCGTTGGATCGCGCGCCTTTAGGGGGTAAATTGCATATCCCGTCCCCCGCATTTTTATATTTAATATTTAGTGTTGTAAATAAATTTGTCAGTTGTAAAATAATTGTTTAATTTGCTGAAGGACCCTTGAACTTTCATGTATTCACGTTTAGGTCCTTCCGCACCTCACGTGTAGTCCCACGTGAGGCGCGGATATTTTGCATACAACCCCTGGCGGGTTTCGTAAATTGTAAATTAGTGCTAAAAATTAAAATAAATGTGTATTCCCGTAGGTATTTTTGCATGTGCCCCTGGATGTTATTTTATTTGCAAAAATGCCCCTGCCAGGCTGTATATATTCTATGTCTTTTATCTATTTATTAAAAATACTTAGAAGGCTTCTAAAAATTCACAAAAATTAGGATAGGTGCTCTATGCCATGCTTGTTCACGCCCATATTTTAGTTTGCATTTTTTTGCATTTTTCCTAATTATTAAAAATGAAAAAGAAGCCATTTTTGTACTGTCTAAATTAGAAAATACAAAAAAATTAGAAAATGTTTTTGAAAAATTCCAAAAAAAAATTATATATGATATATTTATATATATATTGAGTCCAGAAAATGAAAAACCCTAAAAATATGAAAAAGAAAATTAAAAAAATCATAAAACCCCAAAAGCAACATAAAAATTAGAAAAACTCTTTAAAAACCCAAAAAATACATTTTTCTCTTTTATAATTATCTATATATTATTATTAATATGTAAAAATTAATTTGGGCAATTTTGGGTATTATTTGATATTTCTAAAACCCAAATCATATACGGCTATTTATTTAGTCCTATATTGTGGACATTTTTGAATTGAAAAATACATAAAAATTAGAAATATAAAAAAAAAATATAAAAAAAAAGGGGTTAAAAATATAAGTCTATATATTAAGTTTTTATGCTTATAAATACATTCTATATTACTTCTCTCTCTCTCTTCTTATATATATATATATCTCTTTATGTATATATATAGTATATAGATTTATCTAATTAATAATATAAAAACAAAAAAAAGGGGGTATAAAATATAAAATCAAAATAAAAATTATAAAAACAAAAAAAAATATCTAAAAAAATATAAAATTAAAAACCCACATAAAAACAAGCTTCACACATGGATGACTTGGTGATACATCTAGGCTACGCATTTTGTATTGCTCTCTGTGGTTCGATCTCTACATGCTTGTCACTATACATTTTGTTGTAGAGTAATAAAAATTAATTCACATTTATTTTTTTGGAGTTAATTGATACATTCTTTGATTGTGGGTTAATTGTTGATAACTCGCCTTTTATTGAGGGTCGCCACGACGACATATTCAGACCCTTGATAAAAAGCGCGTTCATCAGATACCAACTCCCAATTACCAAGATTGAGAAAGTTAGTGATCAAACCCTGAAGAAGACAATGTAAAATCGATGTTGATCTTCAGGTTGACCATGGGTCTTCCAGTATGCAGGATGTACAGGTATTGGGAATACCTGAGGGTGATGTGATCATAAACGATTGTATAACCATGATGCTTCCATTCCGAGGGAGTGATGAAATAGGTCTGGATTTTAGTGACTCCTCTCAGTAGAGAAGCAATCTGATCTTGGTCCATGTGTTGGACATTGGTCTGAATGAGATTCAGATGCAATGAGAAGATTAGATTTGCGGTCTTGATTTAATCAAGCATCTGTGGGAGGTTCGTAAGATCTGGATTTGATATGAAATCTCAACATCCAAGTCACTATACGTGGAACAATACAATCGCCCTGTCCTTATCTCCAAGTATCTGCGAAGAAAGCACATTATTCTTGAAGGGGTTCAAGAATAATTCATTTGATGAACTACATATCCAAGCAAGAAGGACTTGATGATTAATGAGATTTAATTATCAAGCAAAATATGAATGAGATTCATATTGTGAGAATGATTATCGAAGATAATTAAATGGGATTTAATTATCAAGGATTAGAGAATGTGGAAAATACTATCCATAATGTTTGTGTATTATAAATATGATTTATAATATACAAAGAGAGAGATTTTATTAAATAGCATTTGTTAATTGTTAATGTGGATTGGATTCACATTAATTAATTACTTGGAAATGTAATTTATAAATTAGTTTGGGTTGTGAATATGATTCACATATTTATCAATGGCATGATTGAAATATTCACAAATTAATTTGGAAATAATTGGATGGATAATTTTGCAATGGATATTCACTAATTAATTATGAATTAATTTAGTGGATAATATTTCATACAAATTAAAGATAATTGGATTAAATAAAATGGATGGATAAAACACCACCCAAATGAGGTAGCGCCACCCATGACTTGTTCATGGGTGACACCCCATCTATTTGGGGTGGATTATCATCCCATTTTATTATTACCCTATTATCTTGTGTTTATTAATTTATGTTAAATTAAATTATGTTGATAATTTTGTAACATATATTTGATTTAAATATAAATTAATGTTGTTGGTTTTTAGCCAACAACAATCTTGGCCATTGATTAATACATAGATCACCATGACCGTTGGATCTATGTGTCCCATGGATTGAGATCCATTGGACCCTAGACTAATATAAAAGGAGGGCTAACCTAGCCTTTCAAGGTACATTATTAAGAGTTGTAGAAGCTTACTACTCTCTCTCTCTTTCATTCTCGCCCTCTTTCTTTCTCTTCTCCAAGAAGTGGCCGTCCACTTTGTGTTGAGGAGAGTCTCTCTCTCGCCTTCGCCTTCGACATCTCAAGGATCTCCTTCTTCTTTGGGGATGCTTGCTCTAAAGGAAGATGACGGATTTCGTTTGACGAAATCAGAGGATTCCTTGCTTGGATCTTCATCGAGGATTGCAGGAGGATCACGTCTCATCATCGCGCCCGCAAGTGCATTCTTCGTGGATCGGACTTAAGACAGGAGGATCTCTTGTTTGGGATCTCACGATTACAACCACGCTCCAAGAGGTATTCCTTATACTTTGTGGTTTGATGAAACGATCCGAGAAATGTTCTCGTGATCATGTGGTTTCATCACTAGATTTAAAAATTTTAATTTCCGCCGCATCTAGCGACTAGTGCGACTAGTTTCCCCGATTGCATATGATGTGATCGACACTCTTCCGTGATGCGCTTAAGGATTCTCAATATTTTTCAAGTGGTATCAGAGCCTTAGGTCAAATAAGGTTTTGGATATGATCCATAGACCTAGGATGATTTGGTTTTTAAAAAGTTCGCGAAATTTTTGTCGCATTTCAATTTTCGCACCTCTGTCTAATTGAAATTTTTGGTACTGTTTAAATTGTTTAAACACGAAATTTGCAATTGAATTTTGTTCCCCATTAAATAAGGAAATCATAGGATCTGAGTTTACGAAATTTGGATTTCAGTTGCTCAAGATATGGCCTTTTGAATATGCTTGTATTCACTGTTGCGGGAACAACCGATCTGAACGTGATTAATGGATTAATTACTGTTTTGATCCGCCTAGAAATGCATGAAATATCACTTGAGTTCTGTTATAAATCAAGTTGACAACTTAGGAAACTTATTTTGCTATTTTTGGATTTAAATTGATCAAGAGAAGTTAATTTTGGTGATTGGGGGTCACTGCTGGAAATTGACAATCTTGATCATGAACCTTGTGATAAGTCATTCAATTATGATGATGAAAATTAATAGTTAATTTTCTGAAATAATTAGAGATAAATATTTGGGGAATATTTAAAGAGATAATTATTTCATTGAATGACATTTTCCTAACCATAATGATAAGATAATTGATCTTGATCATTTGTTGATATGAAATCATCAATAAACTTTTTTTTCATCAAGAACCTTAGTTTATCCTACAATAGTTGTAGGACAACTTTTACATGAAAAATCTTCTTGCTTGAATAGGATTGGGGATTTGTTTAGCAAATCTCCTTATAATATTATCAAAAATTATTTTTTGATGTATATTATATGGTATAATTTCGGTTGAAAAACCAATGAGCATCTTAAAGTACATAATGATCTATCTAGCATTATCCTTACCTGAGGTGGATATGGTGCCTTGTCGGAGAGCATTGGGGTCGCGGGTTGCAACGTATGTGGTCCGTCCCACTCTCGTCGGTACTGGCCATGACATCGGGTAGGGACTCGATAATGCCGGAGAAGTCAAAGTGTATTTTTCTAATTATTAAAATTCGAATAATACACACTTTGAGATTATACCTACTATTCAAGTAATAATCAAGTTTGTTGATTGATGATTGGATTAATGATTAATTTAATATGATTAAATTAATTATATCAAATAAACACTCTATTATGAATAAATGTGTATTTCCCTTGGAAGAATTAATTATGTGAATATGATTCACGATAATTAATTATAAAATTTGAATATGAGGCGGAGGATCACACAAGTGACATCCATGGTCTCCCATCAAGGCAAAGGGTTCCGTCGCCAGGGATTGTATGTAGGAGACGCCTGTCCAAAGTGACAGCTCCTGTATGCAAGCGCATCTGGATCGGGCTCTTTGCTTCTCGAAAGAGTAAGGTCGTATGCGTAGTGACCCCAATATCGAGTCCTCATATTATTGGGGCGATATTGGATTGCGCACAGAGAGTTCTAATCATGTTGACAGTTGGTTCAATTAACAACGAGTCAACATCATCTTAGGGGTGGTGGGCCCGGGTGTTAAAGACCGAATTGGGAGATGCAAGTTGGACTTGCAAGGCAGAATGTGTTCCCGCTTCTTTTTATCGGAGTCGCAAGTTCTCATATTATTGGGATGTGACAAAGATAGGAAAGGAGATCCCAGATCTTGCTAGAGATATAATGGTAAGAATATCTCTTACATTGGAAGTGATTAAGGGAATGAACTTTCATTGTTGACAAGGCAAGACAACTTTGATATAAAAATTCCTAAATCAAAGTAAAACATGTATATATAATATATATACCCTTATGGAAATTTCTTATTTCAGATAATCCTTCATTAAACCCACTCAATGTTATACTCAATAATAACCAGTAAAATGTCATGGATTGGACTCATGATCCAGATATTGTACTTGCAATTGGACACATAATGTATGTGGTTGCAATGTGCAAGTTTCCTCAACATAATGAGGAATGACAATTAAATAAGACAATAAGACATCACCTTAGGGTTTGTATGTCTCTATAGTCTTGATCTTTCATCGAGTGTACTTTGGAAGTGACATGTCAATAATGATCGCAATTGTCAAAATAATTCTTATAAAATCTAAGAAGATGTTATGGCATACATATGTGCTCTAGACATTTAATCATGAATGACATGGCTCTCTGCATTATGCAGAATGGTAGCTCGAAAGAGATGATGTATTCAAAATGTTTGAATACCTACCTGAACCTAAGTCTCTAAGAGTTAAGATGTATGTAGATATGATGAGTGTCATCATTCTACTATCTATACTCAATTCATTCATGAAGCTTCATAATAATCATTTTGATTGAATTTAATGAAGCATGTATAAATGTTGAAATGCTCTTGTATTGAAATCTTTTGAATTCATCATAAGAGATTCTTTGTCTTGAATAATGGTTGTTTATAGATGAAGAGAGCGCAGTGGAAGCATGGGTCGGACCCGAGTAAGAAGGAAAGTCAAAGAGTTGACCTACTTCTATGACTTCCATATGGCATCCAAAGAGTTGGATGAATGCCAATACTGCAATAAGTCGATGTATTGATAGTATGACTATCTGGACAATCTAGGATCCTTAGAGAAGGACTCAGATAGTGCATCGAAATAATCTACATTTGATCATTGAAATTGACTTGCTTATTTGATAAGATGAAGCCTAATAATTGTATCTCAATCTTCTAACAACACTTGCAATGTGTTGCACATGTTTTAGAAGACTGAAGAATTTGATCTTCAGGTTTAATAGTCATCTACATGGATTTTGATGCAAATGTTGCAACAATCTCTATTAGATAGATGGACTTCATATTTTCAGTGGGGGAGAGCCCTTTGTCTTAGAGAATGTCTCTATGACCTAGATATTAGAATACACTCATTGTTTGTTTCTAAATGTTGGAAATAAACATGAATTCTGAGATAGAACTATCATAAAGAGTTATGATGGATATATTTCAGATAGTAATCTAACATCTAGTGGACTCCACAAAATTAGAAAATTAATGAATGGTTCATTAAGATTTCTAATATTGAAAATTAAAACCTTTATAAGATCAATAGGAGGATGAAGATCATTTGACAATGATCTGACATCAAGTTTTGGACATATATCTGCTGATGAGATCAATAGACTGGTAATGTGAAACTTTAGAATGTCTAAAATTTCAAATCTTACATACTTGTGAATATAGTATTCAAAGTAAAATGTCCAATACACCCTTCTTCTGGGAAAAGGTGTAAGATGTCAAGGTATTCGGGATCTCATACATATTGATGTATGTGGATTATCTATATCATAGTGAATATTATGGATATGTGATATCTATTGATGATTATGTATGATATGAGATTTCTTCTCTTCACCTGAGAAACCTTTGAAATGTTCAAAGATTTCATAATTTTGGTTTTAAACCAAAGTTTGAAGGAAGATTAAATGAATTTGATCTAACCAAGGTAGCAAGTACCTATTAGATGAATTCAAAGAATACCTTATGAAGATATGAATATCATTTCTATATCAATCCTCCTAACACACCTAAAATCAGTGGAGTTGTAGGGAGATACAATTGGATCATGTGTGACATGATTTGATCAATGATGAATTTTAGCATAATTATCCCTTAGTTTCCAAGTAAATATGTGTAGTAGAGACTACAATATATATCCTTAATGAGGTTCCAGGCATGTAAGCCGGAATCTAGCACTTGAGAGTGCTACTTCATTAGGAAAATAAAGGACGGTATTGAATACCTACTTTATAACCCTGAGATTCTTAAAAGATCTCATATATGAGAATGTGATTCTTAAAGGACGACTCTCTTGAGAATCAAGAAGAAAATGAAGTGTGTGAACTCGTTTGATCTTGAGAAGGTAATGAGGCTCCTGAAATCAGAAACTAAAAGGGACAATTAAAAATGAAGCACTAATACCTCTTCAAATGAGTTTGAGGATGTATTCCATGTGTCAGTTAAGTCTGACAATGATCGGACTTCATGTGATGAAGCTCCTGAGGATCATGACATGGAAAGATGGATATTAGCAATAAAGTCTAAAGTAGGCTTCATACACAAATGTTGTATATGGACCCTAGAGGATCCTTCTATAAGGGTAAGACCTGTTAAGGTGTAAATGGATCTTCAAGAGAAGAGGGAACCTGATGAGAAGGTAGAGACCTTCAAAGCACATTTCGTAGCCATTAGCTACACACCGAAAGAGAAGACATTGCTTGCAATGAGACTTGCTCTTCGCTGACCATGCTTAAAATCATCAGAATATTGCTAACCTTAGCTACACAACATGACTATTACACCTTCAAGATGTAAGTCAAGATTGCATTCCTCTAAGAATACCTCTCTAAGGATATTCACATGAAGTAGCCCTAAGGCTTCATGGTTGAGAAAAGCAAGGTGTGCAAGCTGAAGACTTAATCTATGGACTCATATAAGCTTCTTGTTGTTGGAACATAAGATTTGATGAAATTATAAATGTTATGATTTCAGATAGAATCTTGATGAACCATATGAAGCTTAGTGGGAGTGCCATTTGTGTTCATTGTGCTAAATGTAGATAATATCCTAATCATTTGGAATGATATAAGGATGATAATAAGTATTTTATGATCTGGCTATTCCATACATTGAGATATGATCTCAAAGATGCCTCTTGGATCTTAGTTCTGAAGGTGTTCAGAAGCAAAGAAAAGAGGGTATTCAGACTGTCACATTTGTAGTATACCTTGGACATATTCCATTTTATGGAAAATTCTAAGAAAGGCTTTCTTACCTTAAGATTTGGTATTGACCTATCTAAAGGGATAGCACCTCAAAGACTTGAGGAAGTGAATGATAGAACTGCTTGCACTTATGCATCAGTTACGAGAAGCTAAGTGTATGCTAGATGTGTACAAAAGCCAGATATCTGCCATGCAGTGGGAGTAGTAAACTGTTACTAACCCTACTATGGAGATAGAACACTTGATTGCAGTAATAAAAATATCTTCAAAAGATGACAAGGCTTTAGAGATAGTGATATCTAAGTCTTATCTTCAAGAAATTAACACTTTTAGATGGAGATCTAAAAGGTCTTAACTGTGAATACCTTAGGAGATAGAGATCTTCAGGAATAAGGGTATTCTGATAAGGATTATGGAAATACTGGTTATGATAATTATTAAGCTGTGGTGTCAAGGACACTATACATGACAAGATTGAGTATTAGTTGCATTAGATGCAACATTAGCATTATATGAGAGCACTGTTACTGGGGATATGCAAGTGCTGTAAAAGGACTTGGCGTAGTCTCGCGGGAAAAGAGTGACTGATCAACTTACCTAGCTATTTTCTAAATAGCCTATGATTGTCACATGAGTGTGGGTTTAAATGATTAGCCCATTAATGTCTCTTTGGGCTAGTGGGAGATTGCTGGACATGCGAGCCCACGACGAGCCATTATGAAATAAATGTTCATATAGCTGTTGATTCATTAAATGAATCATAGAGGCTGGTGTTTGGATGAATATCTAAGGAGTTAGATAGAGGACTCATCAAGCACCGTCAAATGATTATAAAGAGATGATCTCCAGCCTGAGTAGGAGATGGCAATCCTTTCTCACATAGTCTGATATCTGACCGACCTCTTATGCAGGTCCTCTACATGGGAATAGTGATTCGGAGGTGTCAGATTAGTTAGGTCAATGGGTTGACTTAACGAGATCGAGATAACCTAAGTCCTATGTTGAATGTTGTCACAGCATAGGCACGCACCCTCTGACCGGAGACAGATGTATTGCTATATGTTTGAGTATGTACATTTGGCAGACCGATAGGTTGATGGCCTAACCAAGGTCTATACACCGGCGAGCTGGTGTGCATATAAGGGCATATGAGCAATACGATCTCTCAAAGGGATCATATAGGTTCACTTATGAACCGGAAGACATGAGCTCACTCATGAGGTATTGGGACCGATCAAATTCCATGCATGGTCATCGTGCTTTGGAAGCATGACATGAATTTGAAGGTATGATATTTGCTTTGGAAAGCATATGATCGATACCAACTCCTAATCACCAAGATTGAGAAACTTAGTAATCAAACCCTGAAGAAGACAGTGTAAAATCGATCTTGATCTTCAGGTTGACCATGGGTCTTCTAGTATGCAGAATGTACAGGTATTGGGAATACCTGAGGGTGATGTGATAATAAACGATTGTATAACCATGACGCTTGCATTCCGAGGGAGTGATGAAACAAGTCTGGATTTTAGTGACTCCTCTCCGTAGAGACGCAATCTGATCTTGGTCCATCTGTTGGACATTGGTCTGAATGAGATTCAGATGCAATGAGAAGATTAGATTTGCGGTCTTGATTTAATCAAGCATCTGTGGGAGGTTCGTAAGATCTGGATTTGAGATGAAATCTCAACATCCAAGTCGCTATACGTGGAACAATACAATCACCATGTCCTTATCTCCAAGTATCTGCGGAGAAAGCACATTATTCTTGAAGGGGTTCAAGAATAATTCAGTTGATGAACTACATATCTAAGCAAGAAGGACTTGATGATTAAATGAGATTTAATTATCAAGCATAATATGAATGAGATTCATATTGTGAGAACGATTATCCAAGATAATTAAATGAGATTTAATTATCAAGGATTAGAGAATGTGGATAATACTATCCATAATGTTTGTGTATTATAAATATTATTTATAATATATAAAGAGAGATTTTAGTAAATAGCATTTGTTAATTGTTAATGTGGATTGAATTCACATTAATTAATTAATTGGAAATGTAATTTATAAATTAGTTTGGGTTGTGAATATGATTCACATATTTATCAATGGCATGATTGAAATATTCACAAATTAATTTGGAATTAATTTGGTGGATAATTTTGCAATGGATATTCACTAATTAATTGTGAATTAATTTAGTGGATAATATTGCATACAAATTAAATATAATTAGATCAAATAAAATGGATGGATAGAACACCACCCAAATGAGGTGGCGCCACCCATGACTTGATCATGGGTGACGCCCCATCTATTTGGGGTGGATTATCATCCTCTTTTATTATTATCCTATTATCTTGTGTTTATTAATTTATGTTAAATTAAATTATGTTGATAATGTTGCAACATATATTTGATTTAAATATAAATTAATGTTGTTGGTTTTTAGCCAACAACAATCTTGGCCATTGATTAATACATAGATCACCATGGCCGTTGGATCTATGTATCCCATGGATGGAGATCCATTGGATCCTAAACTAATATAAAAGGAGGGCTAACCTAGCCTTTCAAGGTACATTATTAAGAGTTGTAGAAGCCTACTACTACTACTACTCTCTCTCATTCTCGCCCTCTCTCTTTCTCTTCTCCAAGAAGTGGCCGTCCACTTTGTGTTGAGAAGGAGAGTCTCTCTCGCCTTTTCCTTCGATGACTCGAGGATCTCCTTCTTCTTTGGGGATGCTTGCTCTAAAGGAAGATGACAGATTTCATTTAACGAAATCAGGGGATTCCTTGCTTGGATCTTCATCGAGGACTGCGGGAGGATCGCGTCTCATCATCGCGCCCGCAAGTGCATTCTTCGTGGATCGAACTTAAGACAGGAAGATCTCTTGTTTGGGATCCCACGGTTACAACCACTCTCCAAGAGGTATTCTGTATACTTTGTGGTTTCATGAAACAATCTGAGAAATGTTCTCGTGATCATGTGGTTTCATCACTAGATTTAAAAAATTTTATTTCCGCCGCATCTAGCGACTAGTGTGACTAGTTGCCCCAATTGCATACGATGCGATCGACACGCTTCCGTGATGCGCTTAAGGATTCTCAATATCCTTCACAAAGAATCAATGGTGTAGATTATTTTGTTCTTTCAATCACTGGTCACGATTTTTTTGTAACAAATAATAAATTTAAAATAAATAAAATATATTTAATATTCATCAATATAATTTAATCTAAATTAAAACATATGGAATGAATGTAAGGAGAGCAAGCCTCCTTCCTTTCATAGAGTGGACAACCACATTGAAATATGACACAATGTGGCAGTCCATCCTCTATGTATGAAAGGTGTCTCTTTCATTCTAATTTTGTGAGATCTCATATTCAGCAAAATATTCCACATGTACAACAAATTTTGTTGCGTAAATATTTGACAAAATAAGTCCGAATTGTTTAGTGATATTTTCAATCATCTCGTTGAACATTAAGAATCATTTTCATACATACAACATAAAATGTAAATTGCATTTACAATTTATTATTCACTATGAATCCAATTCACAACAACATTCAATTCATAAATACTATATACAATCAAATCTCTCCAACATATCATAAATCACATTTATAATATTTGTGATTATTATGGATAGTGATATCCACATTAATATCATTGCTAATTAAATCATGACTATTTTCATGTCCCAAATATATTCACATTATTTTATGATAATTAAATTATATTTAATCATCCATTTCCGAATGCTTATATACATTATCAACAATTGAATTATTCTTGTACTATTTCAAGAAGATTATGCTTTCTCTGCGGATACTTGAAGATAAGGACATGGTGATTGTACATTCCAGGTATAGTGACTTGGATTGAGATCATATCTCAAATCCAAATCTCGGAGAGCTCTCAAAGATGTTTGATTGAATCAAAGTGTAAATCTAATCTTCTCATTGCATTCGAATCCCATTCATATCAATGTCCAACATTTGGACTATGATTGTTACTGAGAGGAGTCACTAAAATCCAAACCTATTTCATCACTACCTCGATATGGAAGTTTCATGGTTATGAAATCATTTACAATCACATCACCCTTGAGTATTCTTAATATCTGTACATTCTTCATATTGAAAGGTCTAAAATAAATCTGAAGGTTTAGATTATATTTGGACTATCTTATTCAAGTTTTATCATTAAGTTTCTCATTTGGTCATTGGAAGCTGGTATGTATCATATGCTTTCCAAAAGCATATATCATACCTACAAATTCTTATCATGCTTCGAAAGCAGGACGATCATGCATGGAATTTGATCGGTCCCAATACCTCATGAGTAAGCTCATGTGTCCTGGTTCAGTAGTGAATCTATCTGATCCCTTTAAGATATCATATTAGTCATATGCCCTCATATGCACACCAACTCATTACACTAGCCCTTAGAACCATTCTTGTACAATCTTTAAACCCATGATCATAACATGCTATTTGAAAGTCTTTTGGGGTAAAGGTTTGGTAAGGGATCAAATAGACAGAGGCAACCTTAGTGATGATGATGTCACTATGATTTTGAATCTCTCAAATGATGTGGTATTTCCTTTCCATGTGTTTTCTCTTTTTATGACGTATGGGTTCCTTTCCCTGAGTTATGTCTCCTGTGTTATTGTAGAGTAGCAGGATGAGAGTATTTGAAGAAACTATACCAGGTTTCAAGATGATCTTGTCTAACCACAAAGCCTGTTTTGCAGCATCCGATGTAGCAATATATTTGACTTATATTTTTTAATCAGTTGTAATATTCTAATTCTTGCTTCTCCAGTTCATAGCACCATTGTTCAACAAGAACATAGACCCTGAAGTTGACTTACGATCATTTATACCAGATTGGAAGTCTGAATCTATGTATCGTAACACTTTGATATCACCACATCCATATATCAAGATGTAATATTATGTTTGTCTTCGATACTTAAATATGTTCTTCACTGCATTTCAGTGTTGTTCTCCAAAGAAGGATTGGTAATGACTTACCACTTTGGCTGCATGGCATATACCTGGCCTTTTGCACATCATGGCATACATTAGGCTCCCAACAACTAATTTCTAAAGGCATCTACCCATGGATTTCTTATCGTCAACACATTGAGGAGCCATCCATTTAGATAGGTATATACCATGTCTTAAAGGAAGGATCTTTTATTGGAATTGTCCATATGGAAACATTCCAAGATCTTCTTAATGCACCTATGTTGTTAATCCCAAAATCCACTTTTCTTTATTTCTGAATGGCTTTAGACCCAAGATATAAGGGGTTTCTCCAAGATCTTTCATCTCGAAGGTATGGGATAGCCAAATCTTAACATTAGTCATCATTCTTATGTCGTTCCAAATGATAAGGATGTCATCTACGTAAAGTACGATGATCACAATGGAGCTCCCACTAAGCTTCTTGTACACACATTGTTCATAAGGATTCTAAACAAAATCATAACTCTTCATGGTTTCGTTAAATATGTTGTTCCTTCTACGAGAATCTTATTTAATATCACAGATGGATTTCTTCGGCTTTCATACTTTTCCTTCCTCCATTATGAATCCCTTAGGATTCTGATATATATATATCCTCCTCTAGGTATCCATTGAGGAATGCCGTCTTGACATCCATCCATCATATGTTTTAGTCAAGATATGCAGATATATCTAGAAGTGCCCTGATGCATTTAAACATAACCATAGGAGAGAATGTCTCACTGTAGTCGGTGCCTTCTCTCTATGTGTAGCCTTTTGCCAGAAGCCATGCCTTGAAGGTCTCTACCTTCCCATCAAGTCCCCTCTTTCTCTTGAAGATACATTACACCCAATGGGTTTTACACCTTTAGGTGGATCCTCTAGTATCCATACACTATTTTTGTACGTGGACTCTATTTTAGATTTCATTTCTAACATTCATCTATCATTGTCATGTTCTACGAGTGCTTCATCGAATGAAGTTGTATCACTGACAATTTCACTTGATACATGGAATTGTACCTTTCAGGTGGTGCGATCACCCTCGAACTATTTTGAAGAGGTATGAGTGTTTCATCTCCATTCCCATCTTCAATTTTTGGTTCATGATGCTCAATATCATTAGGGGATTTAATGGGTTCTTTTACTTCATTTTTTGTCTTAACTCTTAAGGAAGTCGTCCTCTAGAAATTTCACATCTCTAGAGATGAAAACCTTTTGAGTCTCAAGGTCATAAAGTTTGTATCCAATACCATTCTTTACATATCCATTGAGTATCACTCTCGAGTGTGAGATTCTATCTTACTTGCATTAGTGTTCTTTGCATGGACTAGGCAACCCCAAATCCTCAAGTGTCTAACATCGGTCTTGGTTTCAAACCAAATTTCTTGAGGGGTCATGGGTACATATTTGTTAGTAATCTTGTTTAGGATATATATTGTAATCTCTACTACATATCCTCAGAATCAAAGAGTAAATTTGCTTTGTTCGTTATTGAACAAGACATGTCCACAATGGTCATGTTACGTCTTTCAGCGATACCATTTAGTTGGGGAGTTCCCGGGGGAGTGAGAACATATGTAATTCCTCTCTCTTTGAGGCATTCCTTCAATTCATCTGAGTGATACTCGCCACCTTGATCAGATCAAATCCTTTTAATCTTATTATCAGTTTGATTCTTATTCAAAGCCATGAATTCTTTGAACTTTTCAAAGGTTTTATATTTATGACGTAATATGAAGATAAACACAAATCGTGAATGGTCATTAATAATGACAAATTATACTTATGTCTATTTCATGTCACGGTACTCAAGGGATTAATACATCAGTATGTATTAGGTCAAGAAAACCCTTGCATCGTGTAACCTTGTTATGAAAGGACACTCTGGTCATTTTACCTCGAATATAATGTTCACAAGTAGGTAAAGTTTGGACTTGTAGAAAATCTAAGGGTCCATCCTTTATTAATCTATTAATCCTATCAATAGATAAATGTCCAAAGATTTGATGCCAAATCATATTAAAATGATTTCCATCCTCTCAAGTTCTTTTAGAGTTTTTATTAATGGGTGTTACATTTGTTATAGATTCATCAATGCACAATTCATAGACTCCACCAAATGTTATAATACTGATAACCAAGTTTTGCCTACGGTTAAAAGAATGTCGATGTAAAAACTGCTAGTCAAAATTCGATTGATCAAACAAAAATCAGCAAACCCTGAATAGGAGTTTGTTCCACTATTTATTTATCCAGACCAACATTCCTGAGTCAAACACAAGGAGACATAAAATCACGCTCATGAAAATTCGAGTGAAGATATATATTTTTGACATCTTTGTCATTATTTATTTTCTTCTTTTAAATCAAGAAAAGTCTTTTTTATTTTGAAGTTTTCAATCTTTTTATTTTATTTTTAATTTTTTCAATTTTTAATTTATTTTAAAGGGATGATTTCTTAATCAATTTATCTACAGTATAATAGGTAAGAAAATAGATTAATGTGGTACTATATAGTACATAAATCAACTCAAGCAACGAACTCAAAACGTACATTAAAAAAGACAAGATGAATCAAAATTGAAGAATAAAATCTCGATAAAATAACAATTAAAATTCTCTAAATTCGATACAAAATAAAATGTTGAAAAATATCACGATGATATAATAGGGTCCAAGGTCCACAATATAGTCTAATGTTAAAGAACTAATGTGTAAAAGAAAATAAAACAAAAAGATCATGCTTTTCTTTCAAATAGGTCCTTGGTTAGGGAACTATTTGTAATAAAATCTATGGAATTTGCAAATAGGTCCTTACGCAGGGATCTATCTAAAATTATACAAACTCTGAAGGAGGTTGAGAATTCTGGAAGCTCTATGGGTTTAAGATGAAAATTTTCCACCCCTTGAAAATATGAGACTAAGATTAAAAGGTGGACAATCGATCTGGGCCGCTTGATGTGGACATGAATCACGAGCCTGCTCTTCGGATGTTCTTCGATGTGGTTTTCCCTAATTCAGGGGCTGCGGTGGTGATCTTGACTTCTAATCGATCAATCTTCGGTGATGGTTGGGTTGTTTCAAGGCCAGGTAGGGATCGCCGATACCCTTCAAGCTCACTTGTGGTAAGGTGGAGTCAAGGGAGATGGCGGAAGTTGAAGAATTCAACTAGGGTTTCAAGCCCTATTTATAGAGGAACAACTACACTCTTCGATAGATCAACGGTGGAGTACATGATGCTCCAAATGTTAAAGATGAAGTTGGTTATGATCTAGAAGATAATGGGTACCTACAATTGAGTGGTTTGCTCTATTCAGAAAGAAACGACCAAGGATTTAAGAAGAATATCAATTCTAAATGAGTTCCAAGAAGGTGATTTCAAATGCAAAATTGATTGTGAATCAAGTCAAATCTAAGCAATAAACTTCACGTGGTTTAAAGATGGTGATTAAGAGATACTAAATGTGTGATTATAACTAATTATGGCGCGAGGATCAAAGAATCAAAGGATGAATGAGGATGAATTTTCACCTGGAACTGGAGGATGTCAGATCCTCATGATCTTCACTCAATGGTGCGATATTCATCAGGGATACACATGCACGGTGTTGCGATGCAAGGACGAGAGAGGCCTTGGAACCCTCCTCCTCCTTCCAGGCGGGCCAGTCACAAGATGTTATCACCACTGGAGGTAGGAGGGCATGGTATAGAAGGTGGGGAGTCGGACAACCTGTTCTTGAGCTGGAGAAAGTTCATTTGAACAATCGATCTTAGGGACGATTAAATAGGATAATCGATTAGAGGATATTGATGATATTAGGGCTCGCGAGTAGGTTGGATGTTAAGTCTAGATTATCAAGGGCTTAGATGGTGTTTTTGGTGAAAGATGGTGGTGGGAAAAAGGATTGAAGGAGGGTCGTTGGAACAGAGTTCCAACAAACCTTCTTGAAGAAGAAGGCTTCAGGTGCTGACATGTGTCATCACTTAGTAAGTCAAGATATAAATTTACTTAAAAATATATAATAAATCTTAATTTAAATAGATAAAAATATGAAAAACAAAGATAATTAAATTAACTAATTTATGGTATAATTTGTTTTATAAATAATAAATACTTAATAAAAAAAATATAAATATAATATTATTAAATAGGTATATAATATACTCATTAAATAAATATTGTATTTTAAACTAATAATATAGTAAATAAATTATTAATTTTATATTTTGTTAGTTATTAGGATAAAAAATCTAAGTTGTACGAACTTTAGCATATTGACAAATACAAATATAAAGTCTACAGTTTAATTTCATCTATAAATTAGGCTTTTTGATTTATATAAAATATTAAATAGTGTCTAAAAATTCTGTTATAATTCATGGTAAAAATATAAGATCAAGAAAGTAATTTAAAATTATAAAACTATAAATAATGTGTTCTGAAGAAAATAAATGGCCTAGAAACACAATTACCAATAGTTCCCAAAACTAACTTTTTGCAAACATACTCTGATTTTAGTGAAATCACCTGAATTAATTAGAAAATATTGTTTTATGATCTTTAAAGGTGAGTAGAGTGAAATTGAAGTTCTTATGAGAAAGTTATGATGGTCAGAAGTTGAGAAATTAACAGTTGGATTTCTTGGCATATACACAAGATAACATTTTTAACTTATTTTTATATGTTTCTACACATTTTTGGAAATAAATAGGAGAAGAGTTTAGTGAAAAATATCAACAAGTTAATTAAATAGAAATATTTGATTTTTTTGGTATTTATTTTATAATTAATGAAGAATGTGTAGAGTGTAGAAATGTTTCTTTTTGTGATTTTCTTCTTTATCTCCCCCTAGTTATTTTCTTGTCGACTAGTACATGCAGACTTGTCTCTAAGGTTAGGTTATATAAATATATCCTTCAGCTATATTTATATTTTATAAGTCATATTGTACATATATACATATTTACAATATGTCTTCTTTTTATTTTCTTTATTTTTATTCTTTTACTTATTTACTTGTTTTTTATGCATATAAGTGCATTTTTGTTCATGAATGAAGTTTTGTTAGTAAATGGAAACTAATGTATATTTACATACAATTGTTAAGGGTTTTAAGACAAAATGCAGACAGAATGTTAATGGATCACAGATTCATCAACCATGTATACTTAAACTTTGCTAGTACATTACCAAACAATTATTTGAAAAATAAGGGAAAAAGAAAGAAGTTAGAATGAATTTCTTTTTCTAAACCAATTCATGAGAACTGGCAAAGGACAAAGCTTAGTCGGTCCTAAAACAAGCATTTTGTCAGAGTCTTAACTACGATTAGGATTTTAGTCTCCACAATCCTCAAGTTCAACAAATCCTTATTTAGGTTCACGTCAACAACCAGTTTAGATCAACTCATCCATATCACTAACTCAATCAACCTTGAAGCTCTTCATGCTTAAAGAAGCGAAGAAACCGCCCATCCCGATAATACACTCCCATTGGTTCCTCATCTATTTACTCTTTCCTCGAGGAGGGGGTATTCCCTTCTAAGTTCAGGTTGTGTTGTGTCAACAATCGAGTAGAGGGAGAATGTAGAAGAATGAGAAGAGAACTGGAGTATGGCCAATGTAGTCACTTCTCCTTGTGAAGCCTAGCCAATGTAGCTAAGTCTTCATTAAGATGTGCAAGCTTTTTGGAAACTTTGACCATTGTGGTCATATTTGGTATTTAGTGGCTTCTTTTTGGATTGTCTTTGTAATGTTGCTTGAATTCAATCAATTTTTTGTGCCTCAACAATTATAGATTCTTTTATTTCTGTCCATTTTTTAAGGCCTTGGAAAAATTGTTACAGCAGATCCTTCATTCATCCGAATCATTATTTCAACAACATAACTCTCATCTTTAGATGTTCGTACCACTAGATAAGGATGAAAATGCACCACTAAAATGTCCTTCACAAACTCATGTAAGTCGAGCTAAGTGCAAAGTGCATGTACCCAAAATTGGTTCACTGATGAAGAGTTAAATGGATGACACTAAGTATTCTACTTAGTCAAGTTTAAGTTGACTTCCAAAATATGGTCTCATGGAACCCTAAGATGTAATCAATGACCTGAAAAGTCTAAATTCCAGTTCCTCATTAGGTCTCTTACAATGAAAGTTAAAGACCACAATTAAGCTCCATCCTTTAGACTATTCCTAATATTTATTTCTATAAATCAAGATTATTCTGAAAAATAAGAACAAAAATGCAATCATATTTTTGTGAAGTATATTTTCTGAATTTTACTCATTTTTCAGATTTTTAAGATTTCGTACTTTTTGTGAATTTTAGGACTTTACATTGATTTTTTAATTTTTATAAACAAGTCTTTGTACAATAATTTTACAAAATAAATTATTCATATTTTATTTGGATTAAATAAATAATGAATTTTACAAATTTTATATATAAGAAATTTTACAAAGATTAAATAATTTTTAACATATATAATAAAGATTGCTTTAAATAAGTATTATACAAATTTTACATACATATTTTAGATACAAGTTTTACATTAAGAATTTTATATAATAATTTTTACACATATTTTATTTATTTATACAGATTTTATAAAAAAATAAATAAATGGATTTTAAATTATCCCTTACCCACTTTTTATGAATTTTATAGATATAGAAAATACATAAATGTACGAGTTATGGATACAAGTATATATACAATATATACGAGCCCCCTATACTTAGTTTGTGATATGTATTCATAGCGTCAAAAGAGAAAAAGGAGGACAAAACCTTGTTAAGTTGAAGTGGGTGAAAAATAAAGAATAGAAGTCAATCGACCCCCTATACTTACGATCAGGTCATCATAAGTATAGTGGAAGACAAAAATGTTTTTACTGAGGAAAAGGTGTATACAAATGAAGGAACATAAGAAAGAGACAAAAATGAAATCAACAAAATCACTTGGTCCCACTATGCTTAGGATAAGGCATCCTAAGTATAGAAAAGTATGAGGCCAAAAATTAGGGACCATTGATTAGTGTAAAAGAAAGTAAAACAAGTGAAAAGTAAAAATAGAAAAACAAAAATAAGAATCAATGGGCAATAAATCTCCCTTATACTTAGGATATGCTATCTTAAGTATATAAGACGAGAAAGAAATGGGGATGATTGTGGACTACAAAGAATATACATGTGGTGGTATACTCCAGAAAACTAAAAGGCTCACAGGTCTCTGTACAGGATGAAGTGGAAGAGTAGTCATGCATCTTGTACAAAGTAGATCACCTCAACCTGATTTGTACAGAATCATATGCTCTACTAGTGTGTACTAATCCCTGGATGAACAAGTAGAGCTACCTCTATAAGTGAACTCTGTATGTGGCATAGATCTCTCTATTGAAATATGTGTATCTGGAGTCAGAGTATAGGAGGTGTCTATACGTGTATCCATCACATCATCTGACTCTCTACGCTGAACAACTATAATAATCCCTATGTTGGATTATATGTACTCTCAATCTGCGGCACTGATATATCTACTACAACTGACTGCTCATTTGGATCGGATGTGAACTTTGTATCTATATGTGAACAGTCATCTGAAGAACTAGGTACCATATGATCTAACCCATCCTCATGTAGGATATTGTGGGTATTAAAATATACACTCTCAAGGTCAAGAGGCTGTGTCTCATCTATGTGGTGGCAATCCTCTACAAGACTGGTGTCCTTTGAAGTGAATGATAATATTGATATGGGACTGCCACATCCTCTCACCATCTCAACGTGCACCTCTCCACTTTCTGTACAGAATAATACTCTCTTAGCATCATAATCAAAGAGTACTCTTTTTGTCTGCAAGAAGGGTCTCCTGAGATTGATTGGAGGAAGGTGTAACCACATAGGGAATGCCATATCTAAGACAGTAAAGTCCATTAGAAATTGCAAGCCCTGAACGGTCACAATAATGTTCCTCAACATGCCTCTAGGTCTCTTCATAGATCGATCTGTAAATTGAAGTATCACTCGAGATTTTTTAAGAGGGCCTAGCTTGAGCTTATCAAGAAATGAAGATGGAGCAAATTAATTGAGTAACCATTATCTAAGAGAGTACGATGGAAGCAAATCTTTCTTCTTCTTGGGTACTGTATTCTAAATAGAACATGAAGTTGCCTTGGTCAATACATGTTTTCAATTTGTGATTTCCTTTTCCTATGTGTTGTGATTTTTTTCCTCAATTGATTCTTGAGCGTAGGAAAATGATCCAAGGAATCGTTAAGTGGAATCTTTAGACAATTGTTATATTTCAATAAACGATCAGTTTCTAGAGTGACAACATTTTTTTTTGGAATTGTTCTTTCCTCTTCCACACAAAGCATCAGGAAAAGGAACAATCTCAGTAAAAACAAATTTCTTTTTATTCTCATATAAAGTGGAATCATCATGTACACCAAGAGTCTCAGAGGTATGTACAAAACTCTCTAAAATGGTAGAAGAAAAATATGTATCGAGAATGTCTGCATGGTCTGGCGTGGTATCATCATCTGACTCGCCTGTGTCCATGTCTATTGTTTCTACATCGCTCCGTTGAATATCATCGTGTTGTACATCGTGGTGGTCCTCATCATCATGGTGGTCCTCCTCCTCAACATCAAGATATTTGTGATCAAGATCATCATGGATCAGTTCTCACTCCTCATAATGTGCCCTCTCATCCTCTCGATCAGGTGCTCGTGGTGATCTACCGCTCCCGAGACAAATGAAGTTGGATAAAAAAATCAGGAAAAGAAATCATACCTATGGTGGTGTCTAACTGATTTGAATGCCTCCTCTTGTTGTTCAGATTCATCTAAGGATGTGCTAGGAGGGTAGTCTTGGGCGTGACTAACTCATCCAGGCGATGATTAAACCACTCCATCTCTGTACTACGTGCTTCTTGGAGCATGCTAAACATATCTGTCATTTGAATCAATGCCATGACCTGTGAAGATATCTTAAACTCAATGTGATATCCCTAGCTATTTACTCTCTCTACTACCTATGAGTGTACTCCTATGGTGTGTAAGCCTGAGGAGACCTCTGTGGTGTAAAGGAAGATTGGTGTTGCTGTAGTTTGTACTGATAAGGTTATTAATGTGTAGCAGGATACTAATGTAAATGTGGTCTCTGATATGTGTGATGGTGAGATTGCTGCTTTCTGTAAGGTTGGCGGTGCTGGAAATGTGGACGTCCATGCTACGAATGACTATGTTGCTACTACTGGTGGTGGAATATGCTATGAGGAGTAAAGCATGGTGAAGGCTGAATATGAGCGTACCAAATCCCATTGATCTCAAGAGTAGCATGAGAATCAACATCTCCAAGGCTAGTGATATGTCTCGGGTTGGTACGGGACATATGCTCATGCCAATCAATCTATGGAGGCTCGGTAGGTTGTACTGGCTCGCTCTGAATGTACTAAATCTAATGGGTGGGAGGAGCAGGTAAAGATCTTCGTACAAGCTAAGAAGTGGAAGAAGGATGGGACTACTGGTACTGAAGCTACAACTCTGTCCCCTCTTAATCAAATCGCTCAACTGGTGAGGAAGTAATGAGAGTTTCTCCAACTATCGTAGCACTGTAAATCCTGAACTTGGTTCTGAATCTTGTCGACAAGTGTAAGCTTCTCACTAATAAATTCCACGCCGGATCATGAATTAGACCCTGAGACATATGCCACCTTATGATTCTCTCGGTGGTGCGGTGGTTGTGAACCCTTCTAGAATGTCCGAGTGGAATCAACAACACACAAATTCTCCGCCATCCCCACAAAGATGGACCAAACTAAATTAGCCTCCCTATTCAGATAACTGATGCCACATGTTAGGCTCATTATGCCTTGAACATCTGGCAAGAGTCCTCCAAAGTAATTTTGTACAAGCACCTTTATGGTATCTCATGATGAGGGCATCTCTCTATCAAATCCTTGAATCTATCCCATGCCTCATGGAATGACTCGTGGTAACTATGTGAAATTGGAGATCTAACTCCTCATCATATTCATCCGCTTCATAGGAAAATATTTATGTAGGAATGTGTACTTCAGATCGTCCCATGAAGAAATTTCCCTCCCCAAGTGACTCAACTAGCAAAGCAACTTATCTGTTAAGGTGAAGGGAAAGGTCTTGAGGTGTACAACCTCCTACATAACTCTTGGATAGCTAGTCGTACCACATATCATCTCGAACTGATGTAGAAGATAAACAAATCCGCTGAAGTGTTCCCGTAGTACTTGGGAAGCAATGAAATAAAGGATGGTCTTAGCTCATATGTCCCTTGATTCCGTGGTAACCTAATCCAGTGGTATAGCATCTTCGCTCGCGATTCATACTCATCTCATAAAGTCATGAGAACCACGGCAGGTGGTAATGAGTTCCCGGCTCCTGCTCTTAGTGTAGTGATCTCATTCTAAGCTCATCCTAGACTCTACACTAATCTCTAATCTATAACCTTATCAGGTGTAAAGGTTCTAGAATCCCCTTGGTAATATATGAAGTTGGAACATGTCTTCCATCTATACTCTCATCAATCGGCCTCTCGTCAACAACTATATACTCAACTGGTCCCTTCCCTCTATCCATGATCCTTGAATCCTTTGGGAAGGAAAAAGTCTCATAAAAACTTAGTGAAATCGTGTAGTAGAAATAGACAAAAAATTGAGGCATGGATGTACCACAACTAAAGGGATGGGAGGCGAGGAAGTCTGGTTTGACTCACCTCGTGACTAAGTAGGACCAACTCAGGAAGAGGATCATCTCAAGTCTGTGAAGACAAAGGACAGATGTAAATGGTCGAAATCTCATGGAGCGTGAGCGCAAAATCCATCTAGTCATCATTTTCAATGTCAAAAGGATATACCAGCTACGATGTCAAGTAAAGAACACAAGTGTGAAGGTGTATAATACGTGGAGTAATGCAGACCTCGCATACAAACACAATGCAAACCCCAAATTCACCAAATTCACACGGTGGAGACTGTAAGAGCTCGTCTTTTATCTTTTAAATTTTTTTGGTGATCAATTAATTGAAATAAGTAAACTCACAGAGGGTGTTGCCCTGTCGCCTATCATACACGCTCACAACCCCCAAATAGTGGTACCATCTTCTTGAGCTATCAGGTTATATCAGACCCAAAGTTGATTGTGAGGTATGAGTACACCAAAATGACTTTCTATGGTCGAAGGAAAGTGCTTACAGTTGCAACCATGCACCAAAAAGTGATGTACATGTACTTAAGGCACAATTCCGTTGATTTTTGGCTCTAATCCTTAAGGTTGTGTCCTCACCCACTCTGACTAGAGTTGTACCTGAATACAATGAGGGGTTGGAAGACATGAGCTCACTCATGAGATATTGGGAAGAATCAAATTCCGTTCATGGTCGTCTCGCTTTGGAAGCTTGACTGAATTTGTAGGTTTAATATATACTTTTGGAAAGTATATGATCAAGACCTATGTATGATATATGCTTTTGGAAAGTATATGATCGATACCAAATCCCAATGATAAAATGAGAAATTTACTGATAAAACCCTGAAGTAGACAGTATAAAGTTGATCTAATACTTCGGGTTTATTCTGGGTCTTCCAGTATGCAGGATGTACATGTATTGGAAATACATGAGGGCGATGTGATCATAAACGATTGTATAACCATGACGCTTCCATTCCTAGGGAGTGATGAAACGGGTCTGGATTTTAGTGACTCCTCTCAGTAGAGAAGTAATCTGATCTTGGTCCAAATGTTGGACATTGATTTGAATGTGATTCAGATGCAATGAGAAGGTTAGATTTGCGGTCTTGATTTAATCAAGCATCCATGGGAGGCCCGAGATCTGGATTTGAGATGTGATCTCAATATCCAAGTCACTATACGTGGAACAATACAATCGCCCTGTCCTTATCTCCAAGTATCCGCGGAGAAAGCGCATTATCCTTGAAAGAGCTCATGGATAACTTCATTGTTGATATAAGTATCCAAGCATCGAGAAAATTGATAGTTAAATGTGATTTAATTATCATGGATTATATGAATTTGATTCATATTATAAGGAGAGTTATCTAAATGTGATCTAATTATCAAAGATGTGAATAATGTGAATGTGATTCATATTATTTTGGCACATGAGAATAGAGATCCAAGATGATAAAATACGATTTAATTATCATGTATATGAATAATATGGATAGCATTATCCATATTAATGATATATATTATAAATGTGATTTATAATATATTGAGTTTTATATTTGTTGATTAATTGTTAATGTGAATGGGATTCACATTGAATGATTAATTGAAAATATAATTACATTTAGTTTTGGATTGTGAATGAGATTCACATTTTTTCAATGGCTTGATTGATATTTTCCAAAAGATAATTTGGAATTATTTTTTGTGAAAATTATTTCGACAAGAGTTATAGGAGATATCATGAGATAATGAGATCTCATGATATATCAATGAAATTGACCAAGTCCCCTCTAATAAGAGAGGACGGCTAGAACTCCTCTAGAGGAGTAAAGTAGCAGTCCCCCCTTTTTAGGAGAGGACCTTGGTCTTCTCATTATCCTATCTCTAGTTAAAAAGTGATTTAATTTGAGATTAATTATATTGATTTATCAATGATAATTAATTTGAATTAAATCACTTGTTGTTGTGTTTTACCAACAACAATCCTAGCCGTTGAAAGAAACACAAATCAATCTCAACCATTGATTGTGTGTTGTCCATGGATTGAGATCCATGGACTCCCAAAACCCTACATAAGAAGAGGCACGCTTGCTCTTCAAAATGGACATGTGAGATGATTATAATGAATGATGTATTCTCTCTCTCTCTACACGTCTTGTGACTCTCTCCATCTCTCTCTTATGGCCGTCCACCATGGGGCCTTTGGAGGAATCGACATCGTTGTAGCATCGTCATTATGCTGTTGGAGTTCTTACTCATGGATCTCCATCTCCTTCAGTGTGTCTTGCTCGTGAAGAAGATGTTGGATCTCGTGTGACGAGATCAGGAGATCTGCCACTTGGATCATCAACATGGATTGCGAGGAGCACACAATTCATCCCCGCGCTCGCAAGCGTCTCCTCCGTCGGATCGGACTTGAGACAGAAGGTCTCTTGGTTTAGAGACTCGATCGCAACAATGCTTTAAGAGGTAATCCTGTTACTTGTTCGTGGTTTAGGTGAAATGATCCGAGAAGTGTTCTTGGATCATGTGGTTTCATCACATAAAAAAATTAATTTCCGCTGCATCGAGCAACTAGTGCGACTAGTCGCTCCCGATCGCATTCAATGCAATCATCACGCTTCCGTGATACCTTTGAGGATTTTTTCCATTATCCTTCACACCTCACCGAGGAAAACCTTCGCCTTAGTGAGAATATTTTCATTCTTTCATCCTCTTCTAGTCAAGACCACATTGTTGACTGAGGACCTCAAGAAGATTCGAGCAAATGCCTCTTAAAGACAAAGAATAGGAAAAAGAACACCTCGAGGACCCCATGAGGATGATACTAGCCAGACTTGCTGCATCTGAGCAGCAACAAGCTTTACTCCGAGCTCAGTTAGGACAACTGAATGTTGGGGTGGAACCAACATGGATGTGGAATACAATCTTGGACAGTACAGAATTCGAAATTATCTGAGTCTGGCCGAACTAGAAGTCAATTTGGAGTTGAACCGCATTTCCTGAACCTGCTGCCGCACTTTGATGGGAATGCTTATGAGGAACCTTATGCATTCCTAAGGGCCTGTTTGGTTGCTGGGTTGGACTGGGTTGGGTTGGGCTGGGTTGGGATGGGTGAATAGTAATCTGTGAGGAGAAAGTACCCTTGTGAATAGTAACCAGGGTTGGGCCAACCATGCCCAACCCTGCAACCAAACAGGCCCTAAGGGATTTCGAGCTCATCTGCGCTAACCTTAGACATCCTCATGTTAGCCTGGATATATCAGGCTCACAGCCCTTCCATTTGCCTTTGGTGGAAAAGCTGACTACTGGGTAAAGAATTTGGGAATTATAGTCAACACCTATGCCCAGTTCAAGGACCTATTTCTGAAGAAGTTGTACCCCCTAAGTAGGACTAACATGATGAGGACACGCATCACTAGCTTTTCCTAGCTACCCCATGAAGCCTTTTGTGACACTTGGGAGAGGTATAAGGACATCCCGCAGAAATGTCCTTGTCATTGTCTAGATGATAACATGTTGGTACAGTTATTCTTCACCAGTCTCAACCGTGAGATGCAGGGTTTAGTGAGCACTGCATGTGGAGGAAGCTACACTTCACCTGGAGAGGATACCGTCTGGAAGGTATTCCAGTAGATGGTTGAGACTAACCGCTCATAGATTGCCAGCATGGAATACACACAGTCCCCCAGTTCACTATCATCTAAAGGGGGAAAGTCAGTTGTAATTTATCTCTCTCAAGACATGATCCCTAGCATGAGACTCCTGGAGGACAAGCTTACTATAGTCGAGAGGATTGACAAGAGGATTGATGAATTGGACCGGAGCGTATCCAAATTTCCTAAACATATGGAGGAATTGACTGAGAAGCTATCTAAGATAAAGATACTTGTCCTGACTGCACTCTCTACTCATGCATACCGAGTTCACCATGTTCAGGAGCAGTCGGTGTCAGGGCAACCCCAACCATGGGAGCACGACCAGTCCTACACCCACTCATCCCAGCAATAACCCCCATCCATGGAGACAGTTAAGGAGGAGCCTCTGTCGGTTTGGAAGGTGAATGTAGTATGGTATACTCTAGACCCTGCCATGCAGGGAAGTACGGGGGACCGACTGTCTTACCAGCATCCCCCGACCTTTTACAACACCACATTCACCTCCATACCCCCTCCTTCGTAGCAAAGCCCAAGATTTTAGCCACACCAGCAGCAAAGGTAGCAGTACCATCAATACGACCGACAAAGCTAATACCAGGTAGGCCAGTTGGGCCCACAATTCTAGCATATGAACCATTAGCAGCAGAGGCAGTATCCGGGCCAACAGGGCCAATCTTCCTATTCTTCTCATCCTTTCTCACTTCTTTCTTCGTTTGGCCCCACGGACACACAATTCCAACAGATACTCGACACATGATTTACAGGTAGATGTCAACTGCATGTCCAGATGGAGAGATGTTCAATATGCACCATCTACCTCGATCCCATCCCAAGTTCAGGTTAATCCTAATAGCCAGAATTGTTCTAAATCTCAACAGTATCTTGGTCAGGTATACTCCTCAGCATCTCTTAGATCTGAACATGAAATTCTTTCATGTGATGAGGCTAACCATATGTCACTTAGGAGCGGAAGGACTGTGATCGTACCTGACCGGGTGAGAGACATGAGGAGGGGCCTCTACAAGGCTCTATCTGAGGAGTCTTCAGAGGACAAGGATGAGAGGCAACACATTCAGAGGCCTCTTCGGCAACATCTGAGGATCCTTTCTCAGGGAGCCGAGAATAGAAATAGATAACAAATGCAGCATCAGTAACATGGAGATATCTCAGATGTTATGTATGACCTTGCACCTCCAGTTGTGGCAAATACCACTACACCTTCTTTCCCACAATCTTTAGTAGATAATTTTGATTTCGATCTCGTGTTGCATCAAAAAGATTCATGTGTGAAGAATTCTATTTCAATTAATTCCAAGAATGATCTTTCTGTTCCTGTTTCAGAATCTTCATCTTATATTTCCCTTCCTCCCATCCCTTTCCCACGTGCTCTTGCGAGAGGAAATTGCAGCAAAAAGATTCAGAAGGATGACCCCGATATGGCATGGTTTTGCAAGGAGAATATCACAGTCAAAGTACCATTCGATGAGTATGTGGCTAGCCATCCTGCATTCCAAAAACACCTTAAGGTGAGATGCACACCTACTAGGGTTAGTAGCAAGAAACCAAACCAATCTGTAAAGACTCATGTCTTGTCAGTGTCCATAACCTATTGTCTCAAGAATCAACAATTACCAAGGAAGAAAAGAAACATGGGTGCTCAATACATGGAGAGTCCTATTTACGACATTGCATTTGCAAGCACTCTCTTAGATAACGGGTCTTCAATAAACCTAATTCCCTTAGCATTATATCAAAAATTGGAGTTAGGACCACTTCGCAAATCCAGATATCTACTCCAATTCGTTGATCGTTCAATGAAAAGACCTAAGGGAGAGGTGAAGAATGTTATTATCTCAATTGAGGGGCAAGACTATAAGGTTTACTTCACAGTCTTAGACATGGAGACCTCCAATCATTGGAGAGAATCTCATATCATTCTCGGGCGGCCCTTCCATAGAATCGCAGACGCATCTTTCGACTATGGTACGGGAATGATGAAGTTCCATTCTCTGAATGGAGAGGTGAACCTTGATATGAAGCAGAAAAATGGCAGTGACTCGATTCAGAGAGTAGTATCGAGTACCCATCTTCAGAGGTAGATTGCAGAATGATCAACACTGATGGGATTTGGAGACAGGTTCCTTCAGGACAGTGCGAGACCATTTCATCTAGAGAGGATATAGTGTATGATGCAGTTTTCCAGGTGTTGCCTGATCTTATGAGAGATGCATCCACCTATTCCCATGATGACATAGAGGTCCGTCCAGATCTCTTCATTACATCTCCCTCAGAACATGATGAGTCGGGCGCAACTTTGACTGAATTACCGTGTTTCTTTGGCGATCCGACTCATGATACTTTTGAGTTGGTGGTGAGTACTACACAGCTTAATGCACCTCCATACAACACGCATCCTGATTCATACTCAATTTAGCCTAATATGCTTGATGATACCACACTGACAGAACTGAAGTCCCTTCCTCCTACACTAAAGTATTCCATTATTGTGGGGCCCAAAGAGAGATATCCTATTATCATTAGTTCAGACTTAACTTTAGAACAAGAGTCTAGGTTGTTAGATGTCTTAGAGAGGAATAACAGAACAATAGGCTCGACAATGTTGGATCTCGTGGGAATCAACCCGCTCTCTACTTGAACAGTATGAATTTACCCTTGTTAATTTAATCAAATTAATGATTAAAATAAATATCATATCATTCGTTGTAGTCAAGTAAAAACAGACTAATCAAAAACCACTTTAATTAATGTTGAGTTAATCACGAGCAGCAGATTTATTTTACTTGGACGCCCAAGGTCGAACTCAGGGAGGCAGTTGTCTCCTTAGGTAAATTTTAAGCGAATTCGGAGGTCGGATTTTCATGAGATTGTTTTTGGTATTTTTTTAGCAATTTTTATGCAATAAAGGAAAAGCAAATGCAATTTTCTAGCCAGTTTACAAGATATATCAGAAATATGACCAGACGAGGTCCAAAAATTATGAAACTTGGTCAGAACATGACATGCAATGAAATTAAGCTACACTAATTTTTTTGGATTATTCTGACACTTTATGAATTTACTGTGAATTAAACATGGATGCAAGGTGATTTTTACAAAATTAATTTTAATAAATACCAAAGCACATTATTTCCAGGTAGAAATATTATCCTACATAGATCTAAGTATGATGAATCCAGGAAAATTAATGAACCTAAAATTATATGTCAATTGGACCTATTAAAAATCAATTAATGAAATTACTAATTAATTTATTCAGGCCTCATGATGCGTGCAAATGCAATGATTTTTGGGCACAAGGTAGAATAAATTATCCTAAGTCTATTTTGATTTTATGGTGATTTTTGGAGCAACTAGGAATTTAATATGAATTAAAAGGCACATAGTGGGAAAAATATGGAAAAAATTCACCAATTTAATAATATTAAATTCCCAAGATGTCACAAAAATGAAATACTCGTCACATAAGATAGAGGACAAGATAAGCTACATCATGTAATTTTTGGAATTGAAAAATAATGCCAAATGGACACTTAAATATGCATGCAAAGACAGGGACTAAATTGTAATTACTAAAAATAAAATTATTGAAAATTAAACATGCTGACATGGACATAAATACAATTACCTACAATGTTGGGGGCATGTGTGCAAAATGTCCACATGAACACGTGCGCCTCACGTGATGTTCCTAGCAAGGATTGACTTGCAATTTGGAAAACTTGCAGGGGCCTTAGTACAAAATGACCAGACCGCACATGAGGAACATGTGAGGTGCTAGGCTCGGGGGCGTCGGAGGCTCGAACTGTGGCTCGGGTGCGCTTTAGGCTCGGGTGTGCTTCGAGTCAGCTTCGGGAGTTCCGAGCCTAAGGGTCGGGGAGGAGGCTCGGAGGAAGCGACGTGGCAATCTGCGATCTGTCAGATCACGATGGATCCAATGGCAGGTGATGCGGACAACGTGGCGTGTTGCAAGACGTACGATCCTCGCTAGATCGGATAGTGATTGTAGGTCGAAGGTGAGAGTGACGTGGCAGGATAGTGATCGTTGGATCCTTCTGATTTGACGGAGGTAGGGTGCTGGCGACAAGGCTCGATCAAAACCGTCCGATCGAGAGGATTGGATGGCAGTTGTGCTTCGTGTTCCTATGGTTCGCCGCCTCCTGTGGCGGATGTGGTTGGGCTCCGACGAAGCCCCTGCAGCTTCGCCGCCTTGGTTCTCGCTCGATGCTGATCTCCGGGGGCTCCTCAGTAGCTGAGGACAATCATGGAAGCTTCAGGAGGTCGCCGAAGGTTCTGGAGGCGGTTGTGGCCCGGGAAAGATGGAGCTCGAAGCAGCTCCGACGATGCTTCCAACTAATGAAGGGAATGGCACCTGCAGGTTTAGTTTGCTTATGGGAACGTGTGTAGTGTTTTCGTGAGGTGAGTGCGAGTGCAGCGGGAGGCCTGAAGCTAAGTGAAGATGGTTCAGTGGTCCTCCTCCGCCGAGGTGGCGGAGCTTTGGTCAGAGCGATGGGCGAGGTGCTGTCAAAGGAGATGGAATGGCGCGTGAAGATCAGAGCTCTACGGTGGAGCTCGGTGGATGATCAGGAGAGTGTGGGATCGATCGTAGTAGATGGAGAAATTAGGAGATAAAAGAGTGAAAACAAATAAGGATATCGAAGGGGGAATGGACGAAGCTACCTGAGGTTGGAGGCTTGCTGGAGCAGCTCCAGTCGTCGCTCGAAGGACAGTAGCGGTCCTGAGATCAAGCAGCTCGCTGGAGGAGCTACGGCACGGTGCGGCGGAGCCGTGGATCTCGCCGGAGGTGGTCTGTCATCGTCGCTTGATTTGGCCCTCTATTTCCATCACAAATAAGGAGCTAAGAGCTCGGAGGTACCTCTCATGGTGGCAGATAGGATCGAAGGTCGATGGAGGTGGAGTATTTATATGTTAGAGGTGAGGTTGCATGTGACTGGGTGACGACATTTGTGGAGGTCGTGGAGCAACGTGGGCGAGGCTCATGGAGATTGTGGAGGTCGGAAAGGATGAGGGTGTAATGGGCTACGAAGTGGAGGTGGCAGGGGGCGGAGAGGACAGATGGAGTGGGGCCGAAAATAGGAAGGGGGCGGCGAGCGCGCGAGGTGGAGATCTTGGGAGAGAGAGCGTCTGGAGGTTGAAGATGGGTTCTTGACCATTGTATAGAGTGATCCAACGGCCATGAGAAGGGCATAAGGGGATGGCCTGGATTACATCGATGTGGTGTGATCAGAGAGCTACGAAAGCGACACGTGGCGGGTGCAGGTGAAGGCGCTGAGGGACGGCTGGGATGAGATCTAGCGGATCTAATCGAAGGGCCAGAGGTAGTGCAGAAGCGTGCGGTGGAGATGGATGTTCTTAGAGGAGATCGTATGGCTCATGAGTCAACACGTGGCGTGCTGAGGGCGAGGTGCTAATGGATGGACAAGATTTCATCTGGGGGAAGATCGGATGGTTGAGATCAGTGGCGCAAATGGATGGCTCGGATCTGGATAGAAGAAGGGGATCAGATGGCAGAATAAGAGGGGCACGTGGCGGATGGGAGCGGACTGCATGGCGCAACCAGATGGTGACACGTGGCTTGATCTGTATGGCCGAGAAAGAATGTGAAATAAAAGAGAGAAGATGGCCGAATTTGGAAAAAGTCAAAACATGAAAGTTGTAGATCTTGATGAGATCTACAAGTTTGATGTTGGCCAAAAACAGAGATGGGGTCAGATAAGATACAAAAATACAAGTATAAAAATATGCATACATATAATGTACAAAGGATCCCTATAACCCAAGTTTTGCATACGAGCTCTGATTTAAGTGAAATTGGTCTCATTTTGAAGGTCTCTGAATATGTATTATTCTAAAAGAGAGTAGACCTAGGTCGGAGGTTGTATGAGGTAGATATTTGCATTTTAAGGTCTAAGGTCTCCAAGTGGGTTTGGGGTTTTATTGTGTAATTTTACAAGTCAGAAACTTGAACCTTTTTCGTGTATTATTAGTTAGTAGTATACACAACATACATATGGTTTTATGGACTTTGGAGTGGGTATAAAATACAGATAAATAGGTGGATAATGGTGAATATGTAGGTGAATATTTATAAGTGAATTGAACTTCTTATTTAATGCAAATATGAATGCTAGAATGCAGATATTATGCATGTAGGTATGAATGCTAATTATGCAGGATAAGGAGAAATATGCAACTAATTACTCGGGAACAAGAATCTATTTTCAACTTTTAGAGTGATATATCACAGATTCATCACTACTCGCACCATATTTTTACTGAGGATAAAGTGAGACCTTCCCGTGTATTTCAAAGGAGTCTTAACCCCGATCTATGGGAAGTAGTGAAGAATGAGATTGAGAAATGGTGCAAAATAGGGTTTATATACCATTAATATGACTCTAATTGGGTGGCCCCACCTCATGTTGTCCCAAAGAAGTTGGGAATCCAAATGATCACCAACGAGGACGGGGTAGAGATCATGACACGACCACCCACGTCATGGCACGTCTGTGTCGACTACAAGAACCTGAATTTCACGACCAAGAAATACCACTTTCTCTTGCCATTCATCGATCAGATCTTGGAGAGACTCGCAGGGAAAGCATTTTTCTGTTTTCTTGATGGGTGCTGAAGCAATAACCATGTATCCATAGCCCTTAAGGACTGCGAAAAGACCGCATTCACATGTCCATTCGGCACCTACGCATTCTGGTGCATGTCATTCTGGCTTTGCAATGCTCCAAGCACTTTCCAATGGTGCATGATCACCATATTTGCCGAGATGGTGGGAGATTTTTTGGAAGTATTCATGGATGACTTCTCGATTCATGGTGATTTCTTTGATACATGTTTAACTCACTTGGATCGAGGCCTCAAGAGGTATAGGGAGGAAAATCTGATACTCTCCTGGGAAAAGAGTCATTTTATGGTGACAGAGGGTATTGTATTGGTGCATGTCATATCCAAAAGGGGAATGAAGGTTGACTCTACCAAGGTGGAAGTGATAAAGAAACTTGATCCACCGACCAACATGAAGTCGGTGTAGTCATTCATAGGGCATGTTGGATTTTAGAGGAGATTTATTCAAGATTTCTCGAAGATTGCATGCCCATTGACTGAGCTCTTAGGGAAAAACATAGAGTTCATTGTAGATCGCAAGCGTCTGGAGGCCTTTGAGCTGTCGAACATGAATATTTGTGCCTTGCCTATCCTGCAAGCTCCTAACTGGTCTCTCCCCTATGAGATCATGACTAACACTTCAAATTTCGCTAAGAAGCTGTGTTAGGACAACGGCGAGAGGGGATCCCATTTGCGATCCACTACGCGAACAAAGTATTAGACCCTACATAGAAGAATTATACCATGAATGAAAAGGAAATGCTCATTGTAGTATGGGCCCTCGAGAAGTTCAGATCACAAAATTTGGGCTCTAAAGTGACAATCTACACTGATCACATAGCCATTCGATATTTAGTGGAAAAGAAGGACGCAAAGTTGTGTCTGTTTAGATGTATTTCGCTACTCCAGGAGTTTGATTTGGAGATAAAAGATAAACTTGAAGTGAAGAATGTTGTGGTTGATCATCTTTCTCATATTGAACTTAAGGATTCTCCTGATTTTGAGCATATTAGAGAGACCATTCTATATGATTCAATTTGTGTTATTGACTCACTCCCATGGTATGCCAACATGGTGAACTTCCTTGTCTCCAAGTAGGTTCCCCAAGGTTGGAGTAGGTGCAGCATTGACCGACTGAAGTCGGATTCGAGGAGATACCGCTAGGATGATCAGTTCCTTTTCTTTAAAGGTCCATATTATGTTTGGAGAAGGTGTATTCCTCAGGATAAATACCAGAGCATCCTCATGTATTGTCATTCTCTTGAGGTTGGAGGACACCATTAGGGGAGGAGAACCACTCACAAGGTACTCCAATGTGGATTGTATTGGTTGACCCAATTCAGAGAAGCTACTGATTTTGTTCGGTCATGCCCGATTTGTCAAAGGATGGGAGGGATTGTCACTCAGCGAGATGAGATGTCCATAAATCCCTTAATCATTTGTGATGTCTTTGATGCATGAGGCATAGATTATATGGGTCCCTTTCCCAATAGCCACGCACACGAGTACATCTTGTTGGCAGTTAACTATCTATCTTGGTGGGTAGAGGCTATCCCAACTCGAACCGTAGATAGAAAGAGTGTTTGTAAGTTTGTGAAAGATCATATTTTTATTTGGTTCGGGTGCCTAAAGTTTTGATATCAGATGGGGGTAGCCACATCGTGAATCGAGATATGAGATCTTTAGCTAAAGACTATGGGTTTGAGCACATAGTCACTAGTCCTTACCACCCTCGGACTACTGACATGGCAGAGGTTTCGAATAAAGAGGTGAAGAGTATATTATAGAAGTTGGTCCATCCCGATAAGAAGAACTAGTCCCAGCTCTTGGACCAAATTCGGTGGGCCTATAGGAGGGCCTACAAGACACCATTGGGTGCTACACCATTCAAAATGATCAATGGCAAGTCATCTCATTTTTCCGTAGAGCTTATTCATAAATCCCAATGGGCAATTAAGAAAATTAATTAGATTTGTCACCTAGGGAATCTTTGTTGAGAATTGAACTTGAACGAGCTCGTTGAAATTCGAAATAGGGCATATGACAACAGTTTGATTTATAAGGACAAAGTAAAGAGATGTCATGAACAACATATTAGGAACAAAGACTTTGTTGGTAGGTAAAAGGTATGGTTGTTTAATGTCAGGTTAAATACATTTCACGGGAAGCTCAAATCTATGTGGACGGGTCCCTTTATTGTCAAGAAAGTGCATGGGAATGGAAGTGTAGAAGTAGCCAATCTCACAAATGGCACACAATCTCATGTGGTGAATTGACAACTGTTGAAACATTTTGTGGATTCCAATAAGCAATTAGCCCAAGTCGAGGTCATAAACTTCATGCAGAGTGAGCACAGTGCAGATACATCAAATTACTCTCCATGAGCATGTAGCATCAAGATTCAATCACTCATGTACATCCTCCACTCTTTATATATTCTCTAGGTCTCATAGGTTCTCACACAAACTTCTATCCTAGATTTAGGCTGACCAGAGCCTAAGTATAGGGGGACCAATGCCCGTCGTGCATATATACTCATCCATTTCCCCTCTTGACCTCGACCACCCCATTCTTGATCTTCTTCTACACTTAGGATGCCTGAGCCTAAGTATAGAGGTGGCGGATCTACTTCTATACATTTTTTTATTTTAGCTCTCCTACGCTTAACACGAGCTATGTCTTTTTCTTCGATTTTTGTGCTATGAGGAAATAGCACACGCTAAGTATAGAGGCATGTATATGTTACATATATACTTTATCCATTGCTAGCACTTTCGCTTATTTTTGTATATTATGCAATAATTATGAGATGGGAAAAATTGAAAAAAAAATAATACATTTATACTTGTATAGTATGTATATTGTATAATATGTATAACGCGTGTGTAAAAAGTTGTAAAATTCTTGTAAAAAATTATTTTTGTAAAATTTGTTGTAAAAAAGGAGGTATACCAGTTTTCTGAAGAAAAATAAGAAGATTAAAAAAAAGAAAAATAAAAAAAAATAAAAAAAGCTTCTAATTTACTCTTGCATATCATCCTTGCAGTTCAAAAAAAGTGTGTCTTGCACTTCATCCATATATATAGCATGTCATATGCATATCTAGCATATGCAAAGTGAAAAGTTAGTGGTTTCTGAACCAAGTTATAAATAGAAGTCGAGGATGGATTTGATTTGACCTTAATCTACCTAATTCAGAGGAACCTTATAGGAACTGGAGTTAATATTTTTCAGGTCAAGTGATTTAATTCTTTGAGTCCGCAAGTCTATGTTCACATGTCATCTTGATTGGTCTAAGTAGAATATTTCATACACACACACACTATTATTTTAGATAGTGACCCAACTTGGACAAGCACCATGTAAGTAGCTCTTCATTGATTAGGTGGTGAGGAGGTATAATCCTTTGGCTTGGAGTAGCACACGGGTGGAAACATCCATCCTCCTTTAGGGAGGGTAATGCATCTCAACCTTGTCTAGTGGCGTCGACGTCTAATGATAAGATGTCGTCGGTTGCAATAATGCTTCAAAAGAGGGATAGTCTATTGACTCAAGAAGAAAAACTCCTGATGTATATGTTGCACCTTGTATATAGTTCAAAAAATAGAGAGGGAGAAAAAAGAAAAAAAAAAGAACTCCAAAAAAGTGGACAGGTCTGATTGAAAATAAAATGTCTGCCGGAGTATGTATATTTGCAAGGCATATGCTTTAAAGTCTCATACCAAGGAAACCTGCAGTTGGAGACTTGGTTACACTGGTCAAGCTCCATGAATATGTGACCACACTGGTCACAGTCCATTCTCTTCTCTAACGCCTCTTCTTGAGCCAGTCCACTTGGACTTAGAAGGGAATACCCTACTCTTCGAAGAAAGAGTTGTTAGACGGGAGAATTAGATTTACCTTGTTATAGGAGGTTGTTTCTTTGTTATTTTTGATATGGAGAGCTATATTTCACTTATACAGTACAAGTGAGATTCATAGTCATCAAAATTTGCATATGAGGATTTGTTCTGACCTGACTGTTGAGGCGACTTGAATAGAAGAATTGTGGAACTTAAAGGCTGTTAGGTCTTAAATTCAATTCTCAATAAGACTTCGCTACACTATTATTCCAAAGGTTGAGTCAAGCTCCATTTTCACCTTTTGTTCATGACCTTGATATGAAACCCAAAATCATTTCACTTTTGCACTCCACCTTAGTTGCTCAGAGACGAGCAAGGTTTAAGTGTAGGGGGTTGATGAATCTGTGATTCATCACTCTAAAAGTCGAAAATAGATCTTTGTTTCAGAGCAATTAGATGCATATTTCCTTGTATTGTGCATTATTCGCATTCATGCATTTAGAAATAATATCTATATTTTAGCATGCATATTTGCATTAAATAAGGAGCCAAGTTCACTTGTACATATTCACTTATATAATAGCTAACTTCACTTATTTGTATCTATTTTATACTAACACCAAATCCAATAAAATCAACTCTATAGTGTATATATTACTAACACTAATAAAGGAAAAAAATATCAAAAAATACTAACTTGCAAAATTGTCCAACAAAACTCGAGCTCTGGTTTGAGACAACCCTTAAAAGTGCATATCTCTCTCATACAATGTCAAATTAAAGTCTACTCACTTTTAAAGTAATATACATTCAAAGACCTTCAAAACAAGACCAATTTCATAAAAATCACATATCATATATGAAACTTGGGTTTTGGGCCCCTATTGTATATTGTTCATATTTACCAGAATCCCCTTTATTTTATCCTTTAATTTTTGTATTTTTTCCTTTCTTAATTATTAAAAATACAAAAAAATAGAGTAAGTTGTAAATTTTCCTTTCATATTTTCTATATTTTTACTTTGATTTTCCTTTTATTTAAAAATACCAAAAAAATGCAAAAGATAAAAATACAGTATTTTATACCTATAAGGAACTACTCAAAAATATTTTTTGTATAGATGACTTATTTTAATTTTTGATCCTTCTCGGAAGTTGTATATATCATCGAGACGAGTAACTTTTGTGTTGCCACTTTTTGATTTGACTCCCTCTGCTATTTTTTTTCAATTTTTCTATACATTTAATTTTTTATTTTTCTGGGAGCGACACGTGGCTCCTCCAGGAGCCTCCATGTGTCACCCTTGTTTTTATTTTTTATTTTATTTTCTTTATTATTTATTTATGTAATTTTTATTATTTATTATATAATTATTTATTTCATATCTTTAATTATCTATTTTATATTTATTAATTAATTTATTTATTTATTTTTATTATTATTAGCTATTTATTTAATGACCTTTATTTTATATACTTTTATTATTATTTACAAATTATTATTATTTTATATTTTATTTAATTATTTATTATTTATTTTAAAAATTATTTAATATTAGCATGCCACATGGTCGCGCCCCTAAGCACCATGTGGCGCCTCCATCCTTCTCCTCCTTCTCTCCACTCGATCATGTGCCTAGCACTTGACCATTTCCCTCTCTCTTCCTGGTCCTACGCACGACTCCTCTACCCTTCACGCACGCAACCACCCACACGTCTGCAACTGCCCAATCTCCATCCTTCCTCCCCGCACTTCCCGCTTCTTGCAAGCGCCTGCGCAACCTCCACTTCACCCATCATCATTCACACCTACCTCCGCTAGGCCCGCGTATAACCCCAACGTGGCGATGACTAAACACTCGACCCCTCCATCTCCTCATGTTGTCGTAAATCCCTCTCCTTTAACTTACATTAAAAAGTACACCACCGCGACATTCATCATCATCTGCCATTTTTTCTAGAAAGAAGAAGAAAGCTCTAACCACCTCAGATGATAGTTGAGGGGTTCCTCATTGAGCGAATACCCTCTATCTTCCAGTGAAATCTAAAGTGAGACCTTCGTCCTTCTTTGAAACATCTGTGCATCTCAACTATTTAGATCGGCCTCAACCGTGGTATGAGCGAAAACCACGACCTCGCTCGGTCGATTCCCAAGCATTCAATCCTCCATCATAGGACCTCCTCTTGTATTGGAACTCCACCATTGCCTATGTGAGCACCACCAGCAAATCCCCTAGGCGTGTGTTGCCTGGGACCACGGCAGCAGAGGATACCGACCTCGCTAAGACCACATCGTGTTCTAGAAGCTCTCGCCATCTGTTGAGCTCAAAATTTCAGGGGTCGGAAAAATTGATGGAAATTGTCGCTGTTGTTGTTCTCCAAAATCCCGCATCAACAAACAATTATTATTTTTATCTTTTGCTACATATTAACCTGTATAGCGGAGAAGGTCGAACTCAAAGAGGCTACAATTCCCGAGGGTTATTCAATTAATCAGAAACTAAGTAAGAGAAAACGAGAATCTCAAAGGACAAATATCCTTGGTTTTTGTAATTTTTATTTTTTTAAATTTCCAAAGATTTTCAAATTTTTAGTGATTTTAATTTTGCAATTTTTTTCAAAAATAATATGAAACAATATAAATAAGATCAAGAATAAGCACACCAACTCTTTTTGTAATTTTTTAATTAATCAAAAATACTCAGAAAAATCCAAAGAAAATATTTTTGGGTTTTAAAAGGTTTGAAATATTTTTGAGAATTTTTGTGGAATTTTCAGATGTGTTGTATTTTTTCCAAAAATCAAACAGTGAGAAAATAAGAAAATGTGCACAGCCTGGAGTAATTTGCAACTTAAAAATATTTTATGTGTCCAAAACACCTGGCAATTATTTTTAAGACAAACTAGAAATAAATATCTACAAACAGAATTGAAATCACAATTTTTGGATTTTTGTAGAATTTTTTATGATTTTTATAAGATTTTTTTATGTTTTTCAATTTTTTTGAGTTTTATAAATAATTAATGCGTGAAAATTGGTCATAAATTAAAAGACAATGAAAGACAACGACTCTAATATTTTTGGAATTTTTGGAACAATAATTGAATTTTTATGAATTTTGGAATTTCAATAGGGAAAAATGACATTTTTTTTAATAATAATAAACGGCAATAAAAAGCTATAAAAAAATTAAGCAATGTTGTGGCACATAGCAGGAGCATACAGGAATTTTCGCAAAATTTTCAGAGCATGGTAAATATTTATTTAATCATAAAAATAAAGCAAGTTCATGCTCTGCAGTACAGGGACTAAAATGCAAATATTCAATGTTTTTGCATCATACGAATAATAAAAATAAATGTTCTGGATAAAGAGTGAAATTTACCCAGTAAGGAGCATCCCTTGCATGTGCTTTTCTAAAGGCGGGGATTGTTTTGCAAATTTGAAATGTTTTGGAGCTTCAACGTAATTTTCGCAAATATAAAATTGTTTTATTCCCACAAGCCCCCTTAGGGTTTCTTCTTCTTCGATCTTGCAACAGGGGGTAACAACAACAAGGGTGGTCGTCGTCCACTTCAAAGTGGAAGGGCGATGGCGCGGGGTGCAGCGCTGGCAAAGGCGGCGGTTGTGGCTTAAGGAGGAGGTCGTGGCGTGTCGATGGTCAGATGGTGGTGGCATTCTGGTGGCGGAGACGGCGCGCCGAGGGGATGCGCGAGGTGCTGGTGGCTGGAGTGGTGCGCGGGCTGCTCAAGGAGGGCGGCGGCGAGGCGCGCAGCCGCGCGCTGTAGAGGACACGGTCGGGGGCAGGAGGCTGCAAGGGCGTGGGGCGCGACACCCGTGGCAGGGGCGCGTACTTCGCGACGGGGCTGGAGATCGGCGGAGAGGCGGGCGCGCCGCGCACGGCGGGCTCAGGCGGAGGAACGTTGGCGGCCGCTGCCGCTTGGACGGAGGGGGCGGCGCGACGGTGATGGCGGCTCCGCCGCCCTTGGTGTAGGCGAGTGGGGCGGCTGGGGTGACGACGGTCGTACGCCTGCTGCTGCGTTTTATTTTTTTATTGTTTTATATTTTTTGTAATTTTATAATTTTTTTGTTGCAAATAATGAGTGAAAACAGTAGTAAAAAATCTTTTTTTAATCCGAAATATATAAAAAAGGAAACGAGGAATGGTTTTTTTTGTTTTTTTATATGATCCTGCAAAATAGACGTTAGAGAATAAAAATAAATAATATTTTTTTATTTATTTATACTCGGAAAATTGATGAGGATTCGGCGGAAATGAGAGTTTCGAATCTGATCTCCGGCCACCGTGCATGGTCGAAGTTGATAGATCGTGGGAGATAGAAATTGAAGGCGGAGAGATCCAGAAGATGAGATGAAAACTCGAATCGCTGGTCAAATCGTGATGATGATTCTAAGATCTAGAGAAAAAAACGATGGAAACAAAATGCGACAAAATATAATACGATTAAACTAAGATAAAATGCGAAGAAAAATGTGGATCTCACCTTAGGAGCGGAAAATGGATCGTGATTGCCTCGACGAAGGCCGATTCGCTGTCACCGGACGGCTCGGAGGATAGACACCTTTTCTCGACAAGAAGACTCTCGGAGATCGGGCTCCTCTCACCAAAGATTGATCCAATTGGAATGAGGGAGAAGGAGCCATATAAATAGAAAAGAGATGAAATTTGAATTTTGAATTTTTGAATAAAGAGATAAGGGAGATGAAAAATTGAAATGAATTTCTGATTTTTTTTGGATGGAAGGGATAAGAGAGATAAATGAGAGATGAGATAAAATAGAAGAGAGATAAAATTATTTACAAAATTAACTAATTTTTTTGAATTTTCGTCACTTCATTTATTGGAATCAAAAAATGTTATTTTCTTTATTTTTTATGATGGTTAGTTAAAAATATCAACTATATACATATACTATATACATATATGACATTATATACAAGGGTAAATGAGTAAATTAGCTCCTTTTTTGTGTTTTATTTATATTTTTTTATTTTTATTTTTATTTTAAATAATCAGTAAAAATATTTACAAATATATACAAATACAATATGCACAAAATACGTGGGAAAATTGCACAAACCACCCCAGAAAACCGACTTTTCAACCGTAACTCCAAAAATTATGAAATCACTGCCATTTTAAAGATAATTTAATTTAGAACTCAATGGAACTGATATTGGTTCAATTTGAGATGACATGGAGCCAGAATTGATTTTTCAATTAGTGCTTAGTGGCTTTTTCCAAGTGTGGCTACTTTTATTATGTACATGATTTAATTGTGCAATCAATTTTATTAACTAGGACACATTTTTATTTACAACATTTGTTTTGAAAGTTATTTGATTTGGGGTCAATTAAGGCACAAATAATTAGTGTCAGTTTTATACAGATATACACAGAATAAGTGAGAAGTATTTACAACAACATACACACAATTTCTTTTGGATTTTCTACTTAAGGACCCTTTCTCCCCCTACTTTATTCCTGGTCGATCAGGTCAAGTCTTGACCTTCTCTCGGGGTTCGGGTCAGCCTGTATATAGTCTTCCTCTTTTTTTATTCTCTTTTCTTTATTTTTATTTTCTTTCTTTATTTATTTATTTTAGGTTAAAATTAGTAAGAGGTGTACAATATTTACAGATGCAAGTTAGTAAGAATATGGAGTTAGTGTTATATGCATGTGTTTTGTAAGGGATTTTAAGCTAAAATAAATGAATAAAGATGACAAATCGCATATTCATCATCCCCCTATGCTTTACCTTTGCTAGTCCCTTAGCAAACACTTATTTGAAAGAATAAGTGAAGAAGAAAAAGAAAGGGAAAATAAAGAAAGTAGGACAATATTGAATATTAAACTTATCTTCATAAAATTGTAGTTTGGAGCTCTGTCGGACCTTTGGATTATTGGTGTGTCGGAACTTCTGTGAGACTTAGAATTTTAAAACCAACAGCCTTCAAGTTCTACATATCATTGTCACAGTTTTTGCCCAGAAGTCATCTCAGATCGATCCTCTTCCCAAAGTATACCCTATGAACATTGAACAATCGACTCATGTGTGTGAAAGGTTTTAGCTCTTCCCATCTAGAATGTCGAGCTACCATGCAAATCTCCTCTCCAATAACTCGTCCTCGGGGAGTCAGGTATTTCCTTCTAAGGTCTGTTGTGCTGTGTTCACAATCGAATTGGGGGAGAAGTTAGAAGAATGAGAAAAGAACTGGAGGGTGGCCAGTGTAGTCACCTCTCCTTGTGAAGCTGGCCAGTGTAGCCGAGTCTCCACCAAGATATGCAGGCTTTCTTGAAGCTTGGACCTTTTTGGTCAGATATTTATTTGGTAGTGGCTTCTTTGTATTTGGATTTTTGGTGGCTCTGCTTGGATCTTGTTGTGCCCCTACAGATATAGAATCTTTTTTTCCATACATGTTTTGGGGTCTTAGAAAAAAATTGTGCCCAGCCGTCCATCCCTTTTCCGAAGCTTTATTTCAACCCGTACTCCGGTCTTTAGATTTCCACGTTACCAGAAAAGAAACTCACACAGTCTTCCAACATCCCGTCTGAGTTGAGCTAAGTGCATAGTGCGGGAGTACAAATTAATTCCCTATTCCAGAGTTATACCCAGAATGAAGAGACCATGTTAGACACTAAGAGTCAAACGTTGCACATTGTCATGTGGAACTCAAAGAATTAAGTCAAAGACCTGAAGCTTCTAAAATCCTATTTCTTGGTGAGGTTCCTTTGAGAATTAGGTGGATTAAGGTCCAGCTAAGCTCCATTCTTCAATTTTATTCTATACATAGTTTAAATATCAATACTATCCTGAAAAATGCGCATGCAAATACAACATATGGAGAATGCAGAGAGTGTTTTTTTCTAATGCACATGTGAAAAGAACATTTTTTACAATTTTCTAATTTTGAACTTTTTATGTTTTTTTGAAGAAAAATGCAAATGTGAAAGAAAGTTTTTTTTTTGAATTATGCAAATTTTTATAGATTTTTGGTTTTGTAGGTTTTTTTAAGGGAAGAAGGGTTAGTAATATATACAAGTATATGCAAGAGATTTTTTTGTATTTTTTCTGTTTTTTTTTGTTGTTTGTTTTTTTTTGTTTTGTTTTTTCCTTTTTTTTCTTTTTTTTTGTTTTTTTAGTTTTAGTTTTTTTGTTTTTTACACACGTGGATTTTACAAAATATACACATAACCCCCCAAATAAACGTATTTAAAAGTACGAGTTAAGTCTAAAGTATATATACAATATGTAGGCCTGATCGGTCTCATCTGATATTGTATATATACTTTAGACATAACTCGGACTTTTAAATATGTTTATTTGGGGGGTTATGTGTATATTTTGTAAAATCCACGTGTGTAAAAAACAAAAAAATAAAACTAAAAAAACAAACAAAAACAAAAAAAACAAAACAAAAAATACAAACAACAAAAAATACAAAAAAATACAAAAAAAATCTCTTGTATATACTTGTATATATTACTAACCCTTCTTCCCTTACTTAAACCTACAAAACCAAAAATCTATAAAAATTTGAATAATTCAAAAAAAACTTTCTTTCACATCTGCATTTTTCTTCAAAAAAAACATAAAAAGTTCAAAATTAGAAAATTGTAAAAAAAATGTTCTTTTCACATGTGCATTAAAAAAACACTCTCTGCATTGTCCATATGTTGTATTTGCATGTGCATTTTTCAAGATAGTATTGATATTTAAACTATGTCTGGAATAAAATTGAAGAATGGAGCTTAGTTGGACCTTAATCCACCCAATTCTCAGAGGAACTTCGCCGAGAAATAGGATTTTAGAAGCTTCAGGTCTTTGACTTAATTCTTTGAGTTCCACATGACAATGTGCAGCGTTTGACTCTTAGTGTCTAACCTAGTCTCTTCATTCTGGGTACAACTCTGGAATCGGGAATTAATTTGTACTCCCGCACTATGAACTTAGCTCAACTCAAGCGGGATGTTGGAAGACTATGTGAGTTTCTTTTCTGGTAGCGTGGAAATCTAAAGACCGGAGTACGGGTTGAAATAAAGATCCGGAAAAGGGATGGACGACTGGGCACAATTTTTTTCTAAGACCCCAAAACATGTACGAAAAAAAAGATTCTATATTCGTAGGGGCACAACAAGATCCAAGCAGAGCCACCAAAAATCCAAATACAAAGAAGCCACCACCAAATAAATATCTGACCAAAAAGGTCCAAGCTTCAAGAAAGCCTGCAGATCTTTGTGGAGACTCGGCTACACTGGCCAGCTTCACAAGGAGAGGTGACTACTAGCCACCCTCCAGTAATTTTCTCATTCTTCTAACTTCTCCCCCAATTCGATTGTGAACACAGCCTGACAGACCTTAGAAGGAAATACCTTACTCCCCGAGGACGAGTTATTGGAGAGGATATTTGCATGGTAGTCCGGCATTCTAGATGGGAAGAGCTAAAACATTTCACACACATGAGTTGATTGTTCAATGTTCATAGGGTATACTTTGGGAAGAGGATCGATCTGAGATGACTTCTGGGACAAAACTGTGACAATGATATGTAGAACTTGAAGGCTGTTGGTTTTAAAATTCTAAGTCTCACAGAAATTCCGACACACCAATAATCCAAAGGTCCGACAGAGCTCCAAACTACAATTTTATGAAGATAAGTTTAATACTCAATATTGTCCTACTTTCTTTATTTTGCCTTTCTTTTTCTTCTTCACTTATTCTTTCATATAAGTGTTTGCTAAGGGACTAGCAAAGGTAAAGCATAGGGGGATGATGAATCTGCGATTTGTCATCTTTATTCATTTATTTTAGCTTAAAATCCCTTACAAAACACATGCATATAACACTAACTCCATATTCTTACTAACTTGCATCTGTAAATATTGTACACTTCTTACTAATTTTAACCTAAAATAAATAAATAAAGAAAGAAAGGAAAAATAAAGAAAAGAGAATAAAAAAAGAGGAAGACTGTATACAGGCTGACCCGAACCCCGAGAGAAGGTCAAGACTTGACCTGATCGACCAGGAATAAAGTAGGGGGAGAAAGGGTCCTTGTAGAAAATCCAAAAAAAATTGTGTATGTTGTTGTAAATACTTCTCACTTATTCTATGTATATCTGTATAAAACTGACACTAATTTATTTGTGCCTTAATTGAACCCAAATCAAATAACTTTCAAAACAAATGTTGTAAATAAAATTGTGTCCTAGTTAATAAAATTGATTGCACAATTAAATCATGTACATAATAAAAGTAGCCACACTTGGAAAAAGCCACTAAGCAATAATTGAAAAATCATATCCGGCTCCATATGATCTCAAATTGAACCAATATCACTTACATTGAGTTCTAAATTAAATTATCTTCAAAATGGCTGTGATTTCATAATTTTTGGAGTTACGGTTGAAAAGTCTGTTTTCTGAGGTGGTTTGTGTAATTTTCCCATGTATTTTGTGCACAATGTATTTGTATATATTTGTAAATATTTTTATTGATTATTTAAAATAAAAATAAATATAAAAAAATATAAATAAAACACAAAAAAGAGCTAATTTACTCATTTACCCTTGTATATAATGTCATATATGTATATAGTATATGTATATAGTTGCTATTTTTAACTAACCATCATAAAAAAATAAAAAAATAACATTTTTTATTCCAATAAATAAAGTGACGAAAATTCAAAAAATAGTTAATTTTGTAAATAATTTTATCTCTCTTCTATTTTATCTCATCTCTCATTTTATCTCTCTTATCCCTTCCATCCAAAAAAATTCAGAAATTCATTTCAATTTTTCATCTCCCTTCTCTCTTTATTCAAAAATTCAAAATTCAAATTTCATCTCTTTTCTATTTATATGGCTCCTTCTCCCTCATTCCAACTGGATCAATCTTTGGTGAGAGGAGCCCTATCTCCGAGAGTCTTCTTGTCGAGAAAAGGTGTCTAGACTCCGAGCCGTCCGGTGACAGCGAATTGGCCTTCGTCGAGGCAATCACCATCCATTTTTCGCTCCTAAGGTGAGATCCACATTTTTCTTCGCATTTTATCTTAGTTTAATCGTATTATATTTTGTCGCATTTTGTTTCCATCATTTTTTTCTCTAGATCTTGGAATCATCATCACGATTTGATCCACCAACGATTCGAGTTTTCATCTCATCTCCTAGATCTCTCCGCCTTCGATTTCTATCTCTCATGTTCTATCAACTTGGACCATGCACGGTGGCCGGAGATCGGATTCGAAACCCTCATTTCCGTCGAATCCTCGTCCATTTTCAGAGTGTAAATAAGTAAAAAAATTATTATTCCTTTTTATTCTCTAACGTCTGTTTTACAGGATCACATAAAAATAAAAAAACAAAAAAACCATTCCTCATTTCCTTTTTTATATATTTCTGATTTAAAAAAAATATTACTGTTTTTACTCATTATTTACAACAAAAAAATTATAAAATTACAAAAGAATATAAGAAAAATAAAATACAGCAGCAGGCGGACGGTCGCCGTCATCCCAGCTGCCCGCACTCGCCTACACCAAGGGCGGCGGAGCCGCCATCACCGTCGCGCCGCCCCCTCCGTCTAGGCGGCAGCAACCGCCAACGTTCCTCCGCCTCAGCCCCGCCTCTCCGCCGATCTCCATCCCCTCCGCGAAGTACGCACCCCTGCCACGGGCGCCGCGCCCCACGCCCTTGCAGCCTCCTGCCCCCGGTCGTGTCCTCCACAGCGCGCGGTTGCGCGCCTCGCTGCCGCCCTCCTTGAGCAGACCGCGCACTGCTCCAGCCACCGGCACCTCGCGCATTCCCTCGACGCGTCATCTCCGCCACCAAAATGACACCGCCATCTGACCACCGGCACGCCACAACCTCCTCCTCAAGCCACAACCGCCGTCTTTGCCAATGTCGCACCTCGCGCCATCGTCCTTCCCCTTTTAAGTGGACGGCGGCCCCCCTTGTTGTTGTTGCCTCCTGTTGCAAGATCGAAGAAGAAGAAACCCTAAGGGGGCTTGTGGGAATAAAACAATTTTATATTTGCGAAAATTACGTTGAAGCTCCAAAACATTTTAGATTTGCAAAACAATCCCCGACTTCAGAAAAGCACATGCAAGGGATGCTACTTACTGGGTAAATTTCACTCTTTAGCCAAAACATTTATTTTTATTATTCGTTGATGCAAAAACATTGAATATTTGCATTTTAGTCCCTGTACTGCAGAGCATGAACTTGCTTTATCTTTGTGATTAAATAAATATTTATCATACTCTGAAAATTTTGCGAAAATTCATGTATGCTCCTGCTATGTGCCACAACATTGCTTAATTTTTTATAGCTTTTTATTGTCGTTTATTATTATTAAAAAATCAAAAACATGCCATTTTTCCCTGTTTGAAATTCCAAAATTCATAAAAATTCAATTATTGTTCCAAAAATTCCAAAAATATTAGAGTAGTTGTCTTTCATTGTCTTTTAATTTATGACCAATTTTCACGTATAAATTATTTATAAAACTCAAAAAAAATTGAAAAACATCAAAAATCTTATAAAAATCATAAAAAAATTCTACAAAAATCCAAAAATTGTGATTTCAGTACTTTTTGTAGATATTTATTTCTAGTTTGTCTTAAAAATAATTGCCAGGAGTTTTGGGCATTTAAAATATTTTTAAGTTGCAAATTACTCCATGTTGTGCACATTTTCTTATTTTCTCACTGTTTGTTTTTTGGAAAATTACAAAAAATCTGAAAATTTCATAAAAATTCTCAAAAATATTTTAAAACTTTTAAAACCCAAAAATATTTTCTTTGGATTTTTCTGAGAATTTTTTATTAATTGAAAAATTACAAAAAGAGTTGGTGTGCATATTCTTGATCTTGTTTATATTGTTTCATATTATTTTTGAAAAAAAATTGCAAAATTAAAATCACAAAAAAATTGAAAATCTTTGAAAATTAAAAAAATAAAAAAAATTACAAAAACCAAGGATGTTTGTCCTTTGAGATTCATATTTTCTCTTAATTAGTTTTTGATTAAATGAATAACCCTCGGGAATCATAGCCTCCCTGAGTTCGACCCTGTCCGCTATACAGGTTAATAAGTAGCAAAAGATAAAAATAATAATTGTTTGTTGATGCAGGATTTTGGGGAACAACAACAGCGACAATTTCCATCAATTTTTTCGACCCCTGAAATTTCGTGCTCAACAAAATGGTGCCATTTCCGGGGAGGCACGACGAGGGAAGTTAGGTTTCTCTTTTGACCGGTTATTCTTGGTTGTAAATATTTGTTTATAATTTGCCACATTATTCCATTGTTCATATCCATTGCATTCATTTCATCATTTGATAATTGTGTTTCTTATACATTCTCTTTTCTTTTTCATGCGAGGGCCCGCGGAGCGAAGGAGGCAATCCTAGGAGAGCCGAAGCACCCAAGCGACGTGGAGGCATCTTGATTCTTCACCAAGCTGCAGGATAGCGTGAGAAGAGGAGAAGAAGAATTGAAAGAGACGAAGAGAGAGAGAGAGAGAGAGAGATTTTCTAGCGTTTGAATTCTGTAAACGGACATTCATTTGTTGCGGGGTCTATTTCGCCAAGTGCCGGTGCACTTGGGGGACCTCACCGGTTTTGTTTTCATCGCCTTCATTTTTCTTTGTTTTCTACGGATTTCGAGATCTACCTATTGATTGCTTTAATTAATTTGCTTGAGCCAGGTAATTAATTAGGTCCAAACACCCTAAACAAGAATTTCTATGCCTATAGAGTAGATCGTAATTTGGACTTAGTCAAATTAACTTGTTCTTGCCCGTTAATAGAAGTTATCATTTAGGACGGTTCATTTGCATTTTCATAAAGATTAGTTTATTTTCTGTATTAAATTCTACACGGATCACTTGCATGTAGAGTGCTAGCGACAAGGTATGCATCTCTAACCCCTGCATGCATCATCGTTTTTAATCACGCATTGGCATTTCCGATCTCCTTCCTTGTTTTCACCCTCATAAGTTAAAAAAGAAATTGGACACTCGGTAGGCGATTCTTTGAAAATATTTTAACCAAGTGACAACTGTCTAAAATTTGGGACTGCTAAAGAAAACTTGACCCTAAAAAAATACAAGGAAAAATCATTGTTTTGGGGAGAGTAACCCCCTCATTGTATTCGTTTTAACTTGCTCGCGTACACCCTAAGGTTAGTGCCAAAATCGCATACGCACTACCGACCCCCTGTCGCGCCATCGCCTACCACAGCTACCAGCATCCACACGTGCTTTGTGCAGCCTGCACGCCGCCTCCACTCCAGCACCACTGGTGTAGCTATTAACCGTCACCATCTCCACTCCACCAGCCAACGCCTTCGACCCCGCTTGTAGCATCCCCGTCCTCCACAGAGTGCCTTTATCTTCTTGTTGTGTATTGTCGTCCACAATAGAGCCTAACATCAGCCACATGGAGAGCATGTTCCCCCACCGTTCGCTCCCTTGAGCTCTACAGAAGACCTCGCTCCGCCCTCCCGCTCTCGTTCAGGATGCTTCACAACTAGAGCATCTACCCACCAAGTCCCCACGTCGGTGCACCGCCTCTCTTCTGGTCAACGACTCGCCACAGCTACAGTACAGCCCCGCATCGTATGTCGACCGGGTCCACCAACCGTCGCAGAACTTTCCTCCACATGGGGAGCCTCCATCCATCTCCATCAACTCCACATCACAGGGACCTCATAGAACTCAACCCCCACCTCACGTGCAAGGCACGTGAGGGCTCGATCATTTGCAATCTTTCCCCTATGATCTCCAGAATAACAAGACGCTCCCTGTCATCTTGAAAGCACGTGCTCTACACGTGCCTAAGATGAAAATTTTGCCTGAGGCCCCTAAAGTTCTTGGGAATTATGCTTCCATCCCCGCCCACTGGAGGTCATGTGCATCGTAGAGAAATTACACTAAAGCCCTCGAAGGATCTTGTAATTAAAAAAGTGGCCCCATACGTTATTTCTTGTTTACCTTTTATTTTCTATTTCACATCTATACCCTTGTGTTTGAACATTAATTTGAATATTCATTTAGCCTCATTTTGTCATTTTTAAAGTTGCATTTTGTAGAATAATCCTATTATATCATTGTAGACATTGAATATATTTTTAGGAGTTGTGTTCTATTTAATATCATTATTATTGTGGAAAATAGATTATTTAACCCACTACATGATGTTTAATTGATATTAAATTAATTATTGCTCTGAAAATTATCGAAAATTCGTAGTAGCTAGAGTTTAGTGTTTTTAGATTGTGCCTGACTTTCATCACAGTTGCACGCATATCGAGGTCAAAATAAATGAAATGGTGATTTTAGAAATTAATTTTAAATTAATTCCACACTTAATATTTTTAGGAATTAAAAATTGTTCTAGATATATCTCAAATAGACATATCTAGAATAAATTAATTTTCTAAAATATTGACTTTTGGTATTTATTAAAATTAAATTTGTGAAAATCACTCTGCGTTTATATTAAATCAAAAGTTCTAAAAAAATTGTAGTAGCTTAATTTCATCATTATTCAACTTCTGGTTAAATTTTTAGACTTGAATCAATCGAAATTTACATTTTAATTCATAAACTTTGCCAAATTTGCATTGCATTTTTAATTGCATCTAAAAATACAAAAAATACTTCTATGAAAACCTAACCTGTAGATCGATTTTAAATAAAACTAAGGAGACAGTGGCCTCCTTGAGTTTGACCTAGAGCTTGCCTAAGTAACAAAAATTGAATGCTTGCATTGATTGATTAATTCATTAATTATAGGTTTTCGTTCAATCTGAATTTTGCATTGAAATTCAAATATTAATTCAACATTATTAAAAGGGCAATTTTAGGGTTTAGCACACAGCCATAAGGATATTGCCAAAATCTCTGGATTTATGCCCTTTGCTCCAGTACACATATATGTGGTGTATGGTTGAGATGCAAGCACTTGCCTCGGACATTAGAAAATCATCTTGGTATGCTCATTCTCCTTTATCCCTTCGGGCTTGATATTGAACCCGACAACTCGAGCAGATATTTCCATTAATTGAGGAGGATTGAGAACGTTTGTTAGGCGATAGCGACAACTCACCCTGTGTGTTTGGTAATTAGTAACTTCTTGTAGATTTACGAAAATTAAAATTGAAAAGATAAAAGATTGAACTCTTACGGCTCCACTTGTGCTCAGTTGGTGAATCGAAGGTTTGTATTGTGTTTGTTATTAGTGTAAACATCCTTCCGCACCCTTCACACCTTTTCTTCCTTTTTCTTCTTGTGTTGACCTTCATGTTCTCATATCTTTCATGTTGATATTAATGAAGTCATATTGGAGTATTTATTGTTCAGACTCCACGAGCTCGTTTCACACTCCAGTTCGGTCCTCTTCTATTCGGGAAGACTCACTTTCTAAATATTTTTCTTTCTCCATACCACCCATCTTCTGATCCAATCCATTGTTTGAGATTGACTCTAATCTCGAACTAATATTCGAGACTCCACCATTTTTTAGTACTAATCTAGTGTCGTGTACATTTTCAGAGTCAAAATCAGAGCACTTGATGACATGAGCACATCTCCTTATTGGGGCGACCATACCTCCCATGGAGAAGTCTTACATTCGTCTCAGTAGGCATCTTATTCCACCTTCTTCCACCAAATAACCTTCCTCAGTGAAGGCTGCTTCTATCAACATAAGAGGTTCTACTCAGTTCAGAGTAGTCCCCATGGTAGAGGTAGTGGATGTCAGTGTGATCCCTGCACCTACTATCATCGTCCAAGACACTCCGAGGACACATGCTATCATAAGCATGGATATTCTGTATCTACTTGCGTGGTAGAGAAGATTGAGCCTTCAGAAACTACAGCTCCTCAGGCAGACACACACCCTTATGACATTGTAGCTCGTATATGGGAGATCATGACTCCAGTGGCTAGCACTACCACTATAGGATCCACATATACTATAGCTACAACTAGAGCCACTTTAATATCCTTAGGTACCACATAGCTTTTACTAATTGTAGCAATTCAGACATGATAGAGTGTGTCATGGACTCTGGTGCTTCTCACCATCTGGCTCAAGACATGGCCCAGTTTAGGTCTTACATGTTTATACCTCCAGGTAGAAGGTTCACCATTGCAAATGGGATTTAATCATGGACATATGAGAGAATGACTCATCATAATTGATGCCTTTTCTTTATACGTTACACTTAGCTACGAGTCATACTTTAATGGTCTCTACCTTCACATCAGGTCCCCTCTTTCTCTTGAAGATCCATTTTCACCCAATGTATTTGACCCCTTTAGGTGGATCTTTGAAGGTCCATACACCATTCTTGTGTATGTAGTCTATTTTAGACTTCATTAATAACATCCAACTATCCATGTCATGATCACTCAAAGCTTTATCAAATGAAGTTGGATCATCATCAGACTCTTCTGATACATGGAATCAGTACCTTTCAGGGTGTCTTACAATCCTCAAAATCTTTTTAAGAGGTACTATCATGTCATTTTCAATTATCTCTTCAGTTTATGGTGTAGGAAGTTCATCGATCTAGCTAGACTGGATTAGTTCCTCAACGTCATTTTTTCTTGACTTATATGGAATTCATCTTCCAAATATTTGACGTCTCTAGAAACAAATACCTTTTGAGCCTTAGTACCATAAAGTTAGTTTTCGATGCCATTCTTTACGTATCTAATGAAATAGCACTCTCTAGTGTGAGATTCCAACTGGTTTGCATCCACATTTTAGCATGGACCAAACAATCCCATATCCTAAGTGTCATACACTCATCTTGGTACCATATGAAAGCTCGTGAGGGGTTTTAGGTACAAATTTAGATGAAATCTAGTTTAGGACATAAGTGGTAGTCTCTATTGCATGTACCCAGAAACTAAGAGGAAAGTTTACTTTTCTAATCATGGATCTCGCCATGTCTAACATGGTCTTGTTGTGTCTCTCTACAACTCCATTGAGTTGTGGAGTACCTGGAGGAGTGAGATTGGAAATAATTCCTTTCTCTTTATGGTATTCTTTGAATTCATCTGATAGGTATTCGCCACCCCAGTCAGATCAAATTCATTTTATCTTATTTCCGGTTTGGTTCTCAACCAAAGCCGTGAATTCTTTGAACTTTTCAAAGGTTCCGTGTTTGTGATGTAGTAAGGAGACAAAACCATACCATGAATGATCATCAATAAAGGTCGCGTAAAATTAATGTCGATTTTGAGTCAAGTACAAGAGGGACAGCACACATCATTATGTATTAGGTCTAGTATACCTGCGTATCATTCAGCTTTATTAGAAAAGTGTGCCCTGGATATTTCTCTACTAATACAATGCTCGCAAGTTTGTAAGACTTCTAGTAAATATGAATCTATGTCCTTTATCAGTCTATTGATCTTATCAACAGACATCCAAGTCTTTGATGTCGGATCACAGTTAAATGATTTCCACCCGCTCTTTATCGTTTAGGGGTTTTATTATTCATAGTGGTATTAGTGTCCACCTATTGTTAGAGAACCATCTGTTATAAAATTACCATAATGATTTATGATAAGTTTATTACAGAAAAGGAAAGTATATCCATGTCTAACCAGCTTAGATATGGATAATAAGTTCATTCTAACATCTAGTACATAGAGACCATCTCTAATATCTTGGATTGTGGTTCAATTGGTGATTGTTGCATTAGATCCCTTCTGGATGAATTTATCCCCATCATCAAGATTTCTAGTGTCTTGAAACATATGCAGCCAATTGCATACATGAACAGAAGCACCCAAATCAACAACCCAAATTCCTTCTTGTCCTACGAGTAAGTTGGTTTCAATGATGAACGTCGATTTCTTATTTTCTAGAGTAATACCTTTGTCCTTCTTTAAGGATTATAGGTATTCAAGATTTTTTACTTTTCTAGAATTCTAGATTATAAAAGTAATAGTAGGCATCCACCTCCATGGCTGTCAGTTGTGTTGTAGCATTAGAAGATTGATCAACATTTTGACCTTTCTTCTTCTCTTGGATCAAACCCTTCCAAAACCCACACTTCCTCTTGCACTTCCCTTTAATTGTGCAACCATTTCACCGCTAGGGAGATTCTTTCTCTATAATGTTTGTATTATACCTTAATGTAGGAAGAGAGTAGTTCGCATCTCCATACATCTCCTTCACATTCAGGAGGATGTCAAGAGCAGATTCAATGTCTATAAATTGCTTCTAAACCACATTAGATGATGATCCAATAATGTAGCAACGAGTGATCAAATGATCATTGTCCCACTTCTTGTTGAACTCACATGCATCCTCTATCTGAGGGTTCTCATACTTTATAGATGAGAACACATATGTTATGCACTCTGTCTCAAGTATGAGTTCCAAATTACAGATACAATCTGAATAATTTGGATCAGTCAACTGATTAACCTTAAGTAGATTATATAGTGGGTTAAGAGGTTTTATCTGAAATTAAATAATACACTTTAGTTACTCTTGATTAAGGAGATTAAACATTTTAATGTGTTTAAATCAAGATGTTCTCGTATTTTTTGTACTTTAAAAGTCTCTCTTATAAGATTTCAAAGCATGAGGCAGGCTAACCCAACAACATCACTGTGAGATCTGAGTATGCTTTCCATTTCCACTACACCCTAATAATATGAGAAAATGCAAGTACGATGAAAGAAGCGTGAACTCTTTCCACCTTACAAGTCTAACTTGTATTCTTAGTTCGGTCTTCAACATCCATCCCAAACATACATGGAGTTAGCATGTTGTTTGATTAAACCAACCGTCATTGAGCGAAATATAATTTATGCTATGTGTAATCCAATGTAGCCTCAATAATATGGGTAACAACATTGGGGTCACTACACAAATGTCCCATCTTATTCGGGAAATGAAGTATCCGATCCATGTGAATTTGTATTCTAGAGTCATGACTACCACATGAGCGTCTCCAAAAATACAACCATAGTGAAGGAGTTCTCTATAATGACGGAATACCATGGATGCCATCAAATGACTTAGTCCATATTTTGTTTAAATTAATGATTAATTGTTTTGAATCATATTCTCATGATTAATATAATAAGAGATATGGCTAGGACACATGCTTATTATCTTAGTTTTAATCTAATTAAAATAATGATAATTAAGTAATTCTAGCATTTCATTATTTGTGCACTTGGTGTTAACATATAGTATACTCTCTCACTTAGTACAATTCATTTTTCCAATTTTAGTTGTTAAAGTACATATGACTTCTCATGTTATCCTTCCTTGAAAAAATCGAGCCAGGTCATGCTGACAATGATAACGGAGGGGACTTCCATTGTTAGTGTTGCATAGTGTACCAATTAGTTAACCCATTAGCATGTCCAAGCCTAGGCAACTTCACCGTTCCAATTCAAGACAACACAATTGGTACATGTTCAACTAAGAGGGTTATATCAGTCTCTCAAATATTATGATGTTATATAGTAGCACTCAGAGATTTAGGAATTTAAACTCTTTTAACTTACTTAAGGTCTAATGCAACAATCTTGACAATTCGTGAAATCGATCCAATCAACTTCACAATTTCTAATAGCATTTCATGAATTAAAGTGAATAAATAATCAGAGGAAATATGAAAAATAAAAAAAGACTTTATACATTATTCCACATCTTCTAAATAAACAAATAATTATTTAGGATTTGACTTTACAAGTTATGACCATCATATTTCAAATTAGAAAATATCATAAACTTGGACATAAAATTCATCGGGACCTTAAATATTTTCAAAATATTAGGTCCAACACATGATGTAAAGATATAAAATAAATTTTCATCAATTTTGAGTCTCAAAATATGACAACAAGTCAATAAAATAATCAAGTCCTCTTCCAACTCCAGTTATGGAGAAATCCAATTTCTCAAAGCTGCATGATCGGAATCACATGAAATATTTTTGTACTGATTGAGGAATAGATTTGTGACTTATTAATCAGTATGTTATCATATTATATGACCAAAAAACAGTAGTTATAAATTCATAGTTTTAATTCTATTATTTCATGAAATTGAAGATTGCAATCATTTTAACATTCGAGACTTCTCCCAAATATCACCAACTATTGGTATATCTTTTTGGGCATGAGTTCTGTCCTTCTAGACCTTACACACACACACAGACACACACACACACACACACACACACCAAAAGTATGTTTAAAATAGGGAAGAACGACAACAAATTTGAAAATCTCTAAATCATTCGAATCGTTAAAATTGTCGCAAGATAATGTACCCCATGATCGGGATAATCTAGTCGATTGCTTATCGAACTTGGATGCAATCTAAATCCTTTAAAATAAGTCTCTGATATCAATTGAAGAAATTAAATAATCCTACTATTTATTTTTCATTACAAGACATGGAAAATCGCAAGCTATTTGCTTGAAACATTGTATGTTAATCATATGGCTAAAGGATTTCAGCACAACTTTTGAACTTTGTGAATCATTAATTTAGGGAAATAATTTTCCTAACATGGTTTCTAATATTATGATGAATATTGAGATGCCATCAGGATAACCTCTTGAAGTGTGAGTTTATATAGCTCGAGGCCTCTTAAATCAAGTCCAAATTGTGATTATCTCTCTCATGGGCATGATGATGAGTTATGTAGATTCACACAAACTTCAATGTCTTCTTTTTATTCTTGAAATTGTCCACCCAAGTATGTGAACAAGAAGATCTCAAGATTCTCATTTTGTTGCACAAAATTGGGTCCTCTTGCACGTAAGCGAAGCATGAAAAAGAATACAATCTTCTCTCTCGGAGGGCCACTTCTATGAACATATATAGGTTGGAATTGTTGTTTTATTAATTAATTTGATAATATAATTATCAAAATTAGTAATTTTATGAGAATAATTCTACTAGATTATGAAGCATATTCGTAAATCTAAATAAAAATGTAAAATTCAATTTATATTTTTTAATTTAATGTGAACCATATTCATAATCTACATTGTAATAATTATATGAATCATATTCACATAAATATTAATTAATTAGTTTGAATCATCATTCATATTAATTAATGAATTACACGTCTGCATCATATTCACAAAAATACCCTTATGAATAATAATAACAATTATTATCCCAATTTTGACATAAAATACTATGAGTCCTAATTCAATTAGGACTCGTGAGATACAAATGTAGATACTTGGAGATAATGTGGGGGGGGAATCATAGTATCCACATATAGTGACTTGAAATTTGGATATTTATCCAATTTCAAGGTTCATAACATTTTTAGAGAAAATTTGTCAATTACAAATGTTGATCTCGTGAAGAATAATTCACACTCTAAGTAAGCTCAACGAAACACATTACACTCTCCATGAGTTGGAGAATGCATCAGTTAGCTAAATCCAGCTTCCTTGACCATTTCTAAACAAAGTCCAAACAATTTGGAATTTTGAAATGAGCTCGAGGAATGTATATATTTCCATTTACATCATCATTTCACTTTCCAACATTTTGACATTAAAATTGGAATTTGACATTATATTCAATGAAACGAGACTTAATCCAATTAACTCTCAAATCATTAAGTTAAGAAATGAAGCCATTAAAATTCATCGGGTTTCGTCATTCCCTCGGAATGGAAGTGTCATGGTAGGTTACCTTTATAATACATTTAACTCTGGGTATTCCCAATACTCATTCATTATTAGCGCTAAAAGACCTTGATATATCCAAAGTTCAAACCCTTGTTTGTTCGACTTCTTCATAACATATTAATAGATTTCTCATTCAATAATTTGGAGGACAATATTAGTCATATACTTTCCAAAGCATATATTAATATCTCAAATTCGTGTCTTGTTTCATAAATAAGATGACCATGCATGGAATTCATATGGCCCCTAATTATCTCATGTGTGAGCTCTGTCTCACGATTCATCATTGCGGTATCATTTTCAATGATAAGGATGTAATCCACATAAGGCATAATGAACACTATGATGTGTCCACTAAGCTTCTTGTACACACATGGTTCATACGGATTCTAAACCAAATAATAACTCTTTATGGTTTCATTGAATCAGATGTTCCAACTATGAGAAGCTTGTTTGAGCCTGATGAATCTGCGATTCGTCATCTTTATTCATTTATTTTAGCTTAAACTCCCTTATAAAACGCATGCATATAACACTAACTCCATATTATTACTAACTTGCATTTGTGTAAATATTGTACACTTCTTACTAATTTTAACTTAAAATAAATAAAGAAAGAAAGAAAGGAAAAATAAATAAAAGAAAATAAAAAAAGAACGGAAGACTGTATACAGGTTGACTCGAACCCCGAGAGAAGGTCAAGACTTGACTTGATCGACCAGGAACAAAATAGGGGGAGATAAGGGTCCTTAAGCAGAAAATCAAAAAAATGTGTGTGTATTGTTGTAAATATTTCTCACTTATTTTGTGTATATTTGTATAAAACTAACACTAATTTATTTGTGCATTAATTGACCTCTAATCAAATAACTTTCAAAACCAAAGTTGTAAATAAAAATGCGTCCTAATTAATAAAAATAATTGCACAACTAAATCATGTACATAACAAAAATAGCCACACTTGGAAAAAGCCACTAAGAACTAATTGAAAAATCAATTCCGACTCCATATGAACTCAAATTAAACCAGTCTCACTTCCATTAGATTCTAAATTAAATTATCTTTAAAACGACTATGATTTCATAATTTTTGGAGTTACGAGTAAAAAATTGATTTTCCGGGGTGGTTTGTGCAATTTTCCCATGTATTTTGTAAATATTTTATTTGTATATATTTGTAAATTATTCTTACTAATTATTTAAAATAAAAATAAAATAATTATTAGTTAAAACGCAAAAAAAAGCTAATTTCCTTATTTGCCCTTGTATATAATGTCATATATGTATATAGTATATGTATATAGTTGTTATTTCTAATTAACCATCATTAAAAATAACATTTTTTAATTCAAATAAATAAAGTGACAAAATTTCAAAAAAAATTAGATAATTTTGAAAATAGTTTTATCACTTTTACTTCATCTCTCGTCTCTTTATCCAAAAAATTCAAAAATCAAATTTCATGCCATCTTTTCTATTTATATGGATCCTTCTCCCTCATTCCAACTTGATCAATCTTTAAAGAGAGGAGCCCGATCTCCGAGAGAAAAGTTCATCGAGAAAATTGCCAAGTCTACAAGTCGTCCGGTGACAGCGAGTCGGCCTGGTCGAGGCGATCACGGTCCTTTTCCGCTCCTAAGGTGAGATCCACATTTTTCTTATTGTTATCTAGTTTAATCATTGTTTACTTCGTCGCATTTTTTTATTCATCGTCATTTTGTTTTTATAGATCATTAAAAAAAGCTATTACATTTTTGATCTGCCACCAACTCGATTTTTCATCTCACATTCTTAATCTCTCTACCTTCAAATTCTACCTCCCACGATTTATCAACTCCGACTTCGTACGGTCGTCGGAGAATCGGATTCGATCCTTTCATTTTCGATGGATCCACGTTCATATTCCGATTTGTAAATAAATAAAAAAATATATTAAAAAATCCATATAATTATTTTTCTTATCTAACCTTTGTTTTGCAGGAGAATAAAAATAAAAAAAGCAATAAAAAATTAAAAATTAAAAAGAAAACAAAAAATCTCATTTTCTTTTTTATTTATCATTTCGGATTTACAATAAAAAATTTAAACAAAAAAAATTTTTATTTCACTATTTACAATAAACAATAAAAAATAAAATAAATAAAATAAATAAAAAAAGAGAGAGGGGACGGCTGCCCTCCAGGCGCCGCCACCCCCCCTTGGTCCTCCTAGTGGCCGCCCTACAACGAGGGCCCCGCCCAACGGCAGCCCCGCCTCCTCCCACTGCGAGCACGTGCAGCCCACGCTGCCTTCTTCCACAACCTTCCGCCCGGCGTTGCGCCCTTCTGCCGCTCGGCCTGGCCCTTCTGCCGCACGTGCGGCCCACGCTACACCATCGACGCCCTCGGCCTGGCCCAGCGCCCCCCTCCGCGACGGGTGGCCGATGCGCAAACTCCAGCAGGTCCCGCGCCGCCCCTCCTTAGCCGTCGCAGCCCCTCCTCCTCGCTAGCCATCCATCCCACATGGGCCCAACGCGAGCTCAGCCTCGACACCGACCTTCGCCACCGCGCGCGTGGGCCAAACTCCAGCGACGCCCCGAAGCTCCGCCTCCGTCGTCCGCAAGACGTCGCACCGCCACCGCGCTCATCCGTCCTGAGCTCCTCCACACCGCCCTCCTCAGTCCAGCGCGACCCGCACATCCACGATCCTTTGTGCACTTTATCATTTCTATTCAACTTGCATAAAAAGCAAAAAATGCATGGCCATTCATTTGTTATCTTGTGATGCATTATGTTGTTTTGACTCCTAGATTATTTATTAATCACTTAACTTGGATGTTTAAGTCTAATCGATTATATTATAGTTCGTGTCCTTGTGTTCAACCCTGTACTTTCTCAGGATATAAATTAACACTGAGTCCTCTTCGTTGAGATACCTGACTCAGTCCTGTATGATTGTGAATCGGCCATACTACAATAAGTAATATTTAATGTTGCCTATTTATATTTCATTAGATGGCATCATTGTCAGGGACACGGCTTCATTTATATGATTAATTTTGATTTAATATGTACGCTAAGAAGATTATTTAGGTCATAGTTGTTTATGTTGATGTGATGTACTATTTTTGATTTATTAATTGTGATGTTTGTTAACTTGATAGTATGTTATCTCCTTTTTAACCATATCTCCTCTGTGTTAGGGCCTGTGAAATCAAGGATGCTTAGAGACCCACGGAGACTGGTGTCCAAGGATGCAATTCCAGCTAAAAGGATACACAGGAGACCCCTTCTAGAGCCTCAAGATTATCAAGTTATTTTGTTTTATGTTGATATGTTGTACATTATTTGTATATTTGGACTTGGATATAATTTGTGTTGAGTCTGTTTCACCCATTATTGGGTGGGGCTCAACTTGAGTGCCCAATATTAGGGTTTAGGCACACTACTCCTAAAGCTTCTTTAGATTCGATTTGTTTTAGCTTGATCTGTATTATTGAACACACTATATCATCTAATGAGATTCATTAGATACAATTAATCTGCGTTCAACCTATCTCAAAATAATTTATTCTTTTTCATGTTAATAGAATTCATGATTAGGTATGATTTTCATCGACTTGCATGCATTTAGATAAAATTTTAATATTCAATCTTGCATGTGCATGAAGAGAGATAGCGTCACTATAAGTAATTCTCTCAGACATGCATCATGATATTCACATTTGTATGGTTTTTTGTATCCTTATCTTGTGTTTTACTTAACAAATTTTTAGAGGAAATGAGACTGGACGGTAGACGATGACTTGATGTGATCAGATTAATTAAAAAGTGATAACCTAATCTCTAAAACTGGGATTGTTAATGCAACTTGGCATAATTAAAATGGAGTCAAAACTAACCTTGTTTAGGGAGAATAATCCCCTCATTATTCGTAGGTACATTATGCATGATTGAGAGGTGAGGATGTATCCATATGATAGAGCCAAACCCTTCTTGAGCCTGCTCGTAATGGATTTAATTTTGGATTATCACCAATAAAGAAGACAAGATAATTATACCATACTTTTGGTGTTCATAGTGTGTTTTGATGAAATTATCGGGCTTGTTTGATATTGCTTGACTTTGCTTAAACCACCCAAAACCCAAGGCTCCACTTCTCAGATTCATTCATCTAATTAGATTCAACTAATCCTAGTGTGTTTCGATCTCCCCATACATAGCATTATGTTCTAATACTAAGGCTACTTTTCAACCTAATGTATAGGGGAAGACTAATTTATCACTAATTGTTGTCCTCGAGTTCCCTATTTTTACCGTACTTCTTTACTTAAGCTCTTTTTCAACTTAAGTATAGGGGACTTGAGTCCCTGTCTTCCTATAACTGATTCTTTTTACTCATCATACACCTATGCTTCTGGATTCAGTTCTTGTATATCTCTTTATATTTTGCATTAACTTTTCTGATACTAAAAATTAAACCTTTAAAGATCAATAAGAGGATTAAGATCATTTGACAATGATATGGCATCAATCTTTGGACATGTGTCTATTGATAAGATCAATAAAGTAGTAAGAGATGAAACTTTAGAATGTATGAAATTTCAAATCTTACATACTTGTGAATATTGTATTCAAAGTAAAATGTCCAATACACCCTTATTTGAGAATGGTGTTAGATGCCAAGGTATTCAAGATCTCATACATATTGATGTATGTGGATCATCTATACCATGATAAACATTAATGATATGTGATATCATTATGATTATTTGTGATATGAGATTTCTTCTTTTCACCTAAGAAACCCTTGAAATGTTCAAAGATTTTCACCATTTTGGTTTAGAACCAAAGTTAAAAGGAAGATAAAATGAATTTGATCTAACCTTGGTATCTTGTACCTATTAGATGAATTCGTGGAATACCTTATGGAGAAAGGAATAACATTCTTTTCTCATTTCTCCTGATAAACCAAAACTCAATATAGTTGTAGGGAGATACAATTGGATCATGTGTGACATGATTTAGTCAATGATTAGTTTTTACATAATTATCTCTTAGTTTCCAATATATATGTAGTAGAGACAACAAACTATAATATATATATATATATATATCCTTAATTAGGTTCCATGCAAATAAAATGGAATCTAGCACCAGAGAGTGCTACTTCATAGGAAAATAAAGGCTGGTATTGGATACCTACTTTATGACCTTGAGATTCTTAAAAGATCTCATCTCTGAGAATGTGATTCTTAGAGGATGACTCTGTTGAGAATCAATATGAAAATGAAGTAAAGGAACTCATTTATAAATGATAATGAGGCACCTGAAATCGGAAACTAAAAGAAAAATTAAAGACGAAACACTAATACCTCTTCAAATGAGTTTGAGGATGTATTCCATGTGTCAGTTAAGTCTGACAATGATCGGACTTCATGTGATGAAGCTTCAAAGGATCATGACATGGAAAGATGGATGTTAGCAATAAAGTCTAGAGTAGACTTCTAATACAAGTGTTGTATATGGACCCTCGAGGATCCACCTATAAGGGTAAAACATGTTAGATGTAAAAGGATCTTCAAGAGAAAGAGGAAATCCGATGAGAAGGTAGAGACCTTCAAAGCACGACTTGTAGCCATGAGCTACACACCGAAGAGAAGACATCACTTGCGACGAGACTTGCTCTTCAATGATCATGCTTAAACACATCAGAATATTGCTAACTATAGCTACACAACTTGACTTTGACATATACAAGATGAAAGTCAATATTGCATTCCTCTATGAATGCCTCTCTAAGGATATTCACATGAAGTGGCCCCAAGGCTTCATAGTTGAGGAAAGAAAGGTGTGCAAGCTAAAGAAATCCATCTATGGACTCACATAAGCATCTTGCAGGTGGAACATAAGATTTGATGAAATTATGAATGTTATGATTTCATATAGAATCTTGATGAACCATATGAAGCTTAGTGGAAGTGCCATTGTGTTCATCGTGCTAACTATAGATGATATCCTAATCATTTGGAATGATATAAGGATAATAGTAAGTGTTTTATAATATGTCTATTCCATGCCTTGAGATATGATCTCATGGACACCTCTTGTATCTTTGTTTTGAAGGTGTTCATAAGCTAAGAGAAGAGGGTATTAGGACCATCACATTTGTGGTACACCTTGGACATATTCCGTTCTTGGAAGACCCCAAAGAAGGCTTCCTTCCATTAAGATTTGGTACTGACCTATCTGAAGGGATAGCACCTCAAAGAGTTGAGGAAGTGAATGCTAAAACTAAATGTCCTTGTGCATCCATTACGAGACGTCGAGTGTATGCTAGATGTGTACAAAAGCCATATGTATGCCATGCAGAGGGAGTAGTAAACTGTTACTAATCCTACTATGGAGATAAAACACTTGGATGCAGTAATAACAATATCTTCAAATATGACAAGACTTTAGAGATAGTGATTTCTAAGTCTTATCTTCAAGAACTTAAGACTTTACAGATAAAGATCTAAAAGGTCTTAATTGCATATACCTTAGGAGATAGAGATCTCCAGACATATGGGTATTCTAACAAGGATTATGGAAATATTGTTTTAAAAATTACTGAGTTGTAGTGTCAAGGACACTGTAACTGACAAGATTGAATATTGGTTGTATAACATGCAACATTCACATTGAATGCGAGCACTGTTATAGGGGGATATGCAAGTGTCGTAAGAGGACTTGGCATAGTCATTTGGGAACAGCGTGACTAATAAGCTTACCTAGCTATTTTTCTAAATAGCCTATGATTGTCACATGAGTGCGGGTTTTAGATTAACCCATTAATGACTCTTTGGTCTTGTGGGAGATTGTTGGACATGTGAGCCCGCAACGAGCCATTATGCAATAAATGTTATTGAAAACATCATTCCTGATCTGAAATGAAGAATAACTAATTTGCATAATAGGTCCCATAGTACAATTAGGGTTATGTGCCATGGCCATCTTAGTAATGATACAGTTGTCGATTCAATAATTGAATCATAGAGGTTGGTGCTTAGATGAATATCTAAGGAGTTAGATTGAGGACACATTAAGAACCGTCAAAATGATTATTAAGAGATGATCTCCAGCCTGAGAAGGAGATGGCAATCCTTTCTCTGAAGGTTGATATCTAACCGACCTCTTGATGTAGGTCCTCTACATAGGAATAGAGATTCGGAGGTGTTAGATAAGTTACGTCAAAGAGTTGACTTAACGAGATCGAGATAACCAAAGTCCTATGTCGTATGCTATCACGATATAGGCATGCATCCTCTGATCGAAGACAGGTATGTTACTATATGCTTAAGTATGTGCATTTGGCAGACCACTAGGTTGATGGCCTAATCAAGGTCTATACACCGGAGCGCTGGTGTACATGCAAGGGCATATGAGTAATATGATCTCTCAAAGGGATCATACAGGTTCATTACTGAACTGGAAGACATGAGCTTACTCATGAGATATAGGGAAGAATCAAATTTCGTGCATGATCATCTCGCTTTGGAAGCTTGACTGAATTTGTAGGTTTGATATATACTTTTGGAAAGTATATAATCAAACATAAGTATGATATATGCTTTTAGAAAGTCTGTGATCGATATCGAATCTCAATGATCAAATGAGAAACTTAATTATAAAAACATGAAGTAGACGGTGTAAAATTGATCTAATACTGCGAGTTTATTGTGCATCTTCCAGTGTGAAAAATGTACTGATATTGGGAATACCTGAGGGTGATGTGATCATAAACGATTGTATAACCATGATGCTTCCATTCCTAGGGAGTGATGAAACGGGTCTGGATTTTAGTGACTCCTCTCGGTAGAGAAGTAATATGATCTTGGTCCAAATGTTGGACATTAATCTGAATGTGTTTCACATGCGATAAGAAGATTAGATTTACGATCTTGATTTAATCAAGCATCTATGAGAGGTCCGCGGGATCTGGATTTGAGATGTGATCTCAATATCCAAGTCACTGTACATGGAATAATACAATTGCCATGTCCTTATCTTCAAGTATCCACGAAGAAAGCGCATTATCCTTAAAAAAGTTCAGGATAATTTCATTGTCGATATTATGTATCCGAGCATTGAGAAAATTGATAATTGAATGTGATTTAATTGTCATTAATAATATGAATTTGATTCATATTATAAAGAGAGTTATCTAAGATAAGTAAATGTTATTTAATTATCAAGGATGTAAATAATGTGAATGTGATTCATATTATTTGGGAACATGAGAATAGAGATCCAAGATGATTAAATGAGATTTAATTATCATGGATATGAATAATGAAGATAGCACTATCCATATCAATCATATATATTATAAATGTTATAAGAGAGAGCTATTTGTAACTTACATTTGTTAATTAAATGTTAATGTGAATTGGATTCACATTGGACAACTAATTGAAAATGTAATTCACATTTTATTTTGGGTTGTGAATGTGATTCACGAATTTCCAATGGCAAGATTGCAATATTCTCAAAATAATTATGAATTATTTTTATAGAATAATTTATAAAAATTGTTGTTGTAAATATTGACGATACATGGAATCATACAATCTTGGAGATTGCATTGGAATCTCCCTTTCCTAACTGGAGTAGGGACAGCCACCAATTCCTACAAGGAAAGGTGGTTTTCCAACTCCTATATGGAAGGGGAGATTCTCCTTTCCATAATCTCCAAGATTACTTGATTTAATTTAGGATTAACTTATATTAATTTATCAAATATATTTAATCTAAACTAAATTAATTGTTATTAATTTTTTTTCCAAACATCTTGGCCATTTAAAGAAGCACAAATCAATCTCATCCATTGATTTTGTGTAGTCCATGGATTGTGATCCATGGACTCCCAGAACCCTATATAAGAAGAGGAACCCCTTGCTCTTCAAAGAAGTTACAAGTTTACAACAACTCTCTCTTTCTCTCTCATTCTCTATACGCCCTCTCTCCCTCTCTCATAGTGGTCGTCCACCATGGAGCCCTAGAGAGAGTCGCTCTCGCCGCAGCATCACCGTTATGTTGTCGAACTGTTTGCTCATAGATCTCCGCCTACTTCAGTATGCCTCGCTCGTGAATAAGACATCAGATCTCATGTGACGAGATCAGGAGATTCGTCGCTTGGATCATCAACATGGATTGCGAGAAGCACACGTTTCATCAATGTGCTCGCAAGCGTCTCCTCTGTTGGATCGGACCTGAGACAGGAGGTCTCTTCATTTAGAGACTCGACCGCAACCACACTTCAAGAGGTAACCCTAATACTTGTTTGTAGTTTAGATGAAATGATCCGAGAAGTGTTCTTGGATCATGTGGTTTCATCGCATGAAAAAAATTTAATTTTCGATGCCTTGAGCAACTAGTGCGACTAATCGCTCCCAATCGCATACGATGTGATCCTCACGCTTCCGTGATGAGATTAAGGATCTTACCATATACTTCAGTATGATTTCTTGAATGGATCATATATGTTCATAGTAGATGAATAGGAAGACAGAGTTCACTTGTAAGATATTCTGGGGTCAAAATGAATTCCATGTGTGGCTGTCTTGTTTATGAAATAAGATAGGAATTCAAGATATGAATATATTCCTTAGGAAATTATATGATTAATATTGTCGCCAAATTGTCGAATGATAAATCGATTGATACATTCCAAAGAAGACATTCATATCATGGTTTGAACTTCATATTTTTCAAATTCTTCTAGTGTGAAGGATGGATGAGTATTTGGAATACTCAGGTTACTTTTTTATTGTAATGGATCGTCTACCATGACACTTCCATATCGAAGAAGGGATGAAACATGACGGCATCCCAATTTAACTTTGTGATTGTGATTTAATTGGATTAAATCACAATTGAAACATTCATTAGGCAATTTTATTTGAAAATACCCAAAAAAGTCACAACCAAATAAAATCGAGATTGCTAAAATAACTTGACCCTAAAACTACCATTCATTATTTTGGGGAGAGGAACCCCTTCATGGTTGCAGGTACTTATCTCTAGATAGAGTGGGTGAGGACGTTGCCATAAGGATAATGCCCAAATTCTAGACTTGTTCCTTAAGCACTTGTACAACACTTTTCGATGTATGGTCGTAGTTGTAAGCACTTGCCTCTGACCTTAGAAAATCATTTTGATGTGCTCCGCCTTTTATCTCCCTTCGGACCTGATATAACCCATCACCCCAAGCAGATTTTACCACTATTTGGGGAGGTTTGAGGACATATGCTAAGTGATAGGGTGACATCACCCTACGTGTCTATTGCTAAGTAATATCTTGTGATTTACTAAAATAAAATTGAAAAGATAAAAGACCGAACTCTTACGGTCCTCACATTATTTTCAATTGGTGAATGGGGGTTTGTATTGTGTTTGTTTTATGAGTGGTCCAAATCTCATCTTTATCTTTCATCTATTTCCCACTCTTTCTCTTCTTTCTTCATCTATGATCACAATGAAGGGAAGTAGATCTCTTAGGTCGACCCTTACAGCACCGCTATTCAACGAACCTTCCCACTCAGCTTGGCCAGTTCAAGAGAGCTTAAACCCTCTCTTTTAACCCGACTTTCCATCTTCCCCTTCTCTTCTTGACCCCCATTCTTATATTACATCACTTGGATCGGTTCTAGAGAACCCCATTTTTGAGCAGATTGCAAAATTAATCACTTTTGGAAAAATCAAACAAAATTTGAAAATAAAATTAAAATAAAATTTGCAAAATAAAAACCAAATAGAAAACGTAAAAAAATGAAAACCATAAAATCAATGACAAAAATCTGACCTCGAAATCTGAGTATACATTCTTGCCTCCTCGTGTTTGACTCAAGGACACTTACCTGGTAAATACGAATTGAAAATAGAAGAAAGATTCTTATTATTTTTCTATTCATTCATATATCTCTTATGTTCTTTTTATTTGATAACGTTCTTCTCTTTGTGGCTGCTACAACCGACGAATTCAAAACTGTGAGGAGAGCGTGCTCATCAATATCCATGACATGAAGCTATATACATGAGCATGTATGGTTTATAAAGAAATGATGTGAAACTTATAACATGCAATTAGATTTCCAAATATATCACAGAAAAAATCTTATTAGAGGCAATGAATGCGTAAGCCATATCCTCCTTAACGAAAGAAGAAGATTGGTTTTGATGCATTATCGATAAGGAATAAGTCATATCCTCCTTAACATGAATCTCATTAAGCTTAATCTGTCTAATACATCATTATCCAAACTCCATGTCAACAATAAGAAACCATTACAATCACCTTCACTTATAATCGAGAAAGAACATATGACGCATATAGACATGCATTCAATCATACACATTCGTATACACAGAGTGAATCTATATATATCACATTCAAGTTCATAAACACAACCACGATGCAACTATCTAGTAATTATCCCAAACACTCTGACACATTCATTAACAAGTGCGTTCACATCCATACACATATGACACACACACATTCCCTAACAAGTGCATACACACAATCCATTCCTCCTTAATGTAAGATGAAGAAGCTTAGTTTGGATGTTCCATAGACAAGGGATAAACTCTAATTTAGAAAGATATATAAAATTACTTAACAAACACTTGCAAAGAGATTGTCAAAAAGTGAGACAGAACTAGACACATGTACACAAAAACAAACACACTCACATTCTTACAAACACAAACACACACATACATTCTCTCTCATGCAGAAATACAAACAACCCCATACTCTCTCATACACACACATACACTCACAATCACACATACATAAATTCATACATTAACACACATGCATAGTCACTAATTAACTCAAGCAAACACACACATGCATACACACATGTATACCTACACATTCACATACACACACGCGCGCTCCATATGAACCTACATACTCTCCCCATCACATATTCACTCATACACACATATATGCATACAACTTCCTAAATATACAAACATCTGCATGCACATATTTATTCACACGCATCCATATACTAAAGACATACACGTAAGTTTATACAAAGATAAACACACACACACTTTTATCTCGCTCACTTAAACTCATTCAACCTATGTACACACACATTCATACCCATTCAATTCATATACACATACCTACACCCTTTATACATGCACATATGTACCCACTCATCAATACACACAAAACAAATATGCACATGCCGATGTAGACACACACATATACAAACATGTATTCACACATATTAACATATACAAATGCTCACTCTCATTCAATCATACACATGTGTTCATACATTTCCACGCATGAATAAACATTCATACACACATATACACATGCATACATACACAAACATAATCACATTCCCACACATATGTCACATTCTTACACAATTATATTCACATTCTTGCATGAAAAAACACATTTCAACATCTAAATAAATTGATTCTGTGCAAAATAAATAAAAAAGATATGCCTTTTTTTCCCTAACTTCATTTCAAGCCAAGTGGTGAACAAGTGGAGGAGGATGACGGAGGATAAAGAGGTGGTTGCGGTGATGGTGGTGTAGGAAAGTGCAGGAGTTTTGAAGGTGATGTAGAAGGTCAAGTGGTGGAGGAGGGAGAAGAGGAATATAAAGTGATGGAGGAGGATAAGGAGGAGGAAATAGTGGGGAATGAGGAAGAGGAAGACAACATGGTAGAGGAGGACAATGGATGTGTGGAGGAGAAGGTAGAGTTAGGGTGGAGAAGGAGGAGGTCGACAACCACCTAAGATGATGGGAGTGGAGAGAATGACCAAAGAGGAAGGAAGAGAAAGAGGAGGAGAATGCATTTCCGAGTTAGGACGGAGCAGCAGGAGTGGAAATTTGGGGATTTTCATCACTGGAATGTGAGGAAGAAGGGTTGTGCACGCCTGGAATTTTTAGCATCTAATTGACGAGCTTGTATTTACCCTACCTAATTCAACCGGATTAATGATCGAATTAAATGTGTCGTTCATTGTAGTCGGGTAAATCAAGACTTATCAAAAACCACTTCGATTAATATTCAATTAAATGCGAGCAACGGATTTATTTTACTTGGGAAAGCCCAAGGTCGAATTCAGGGATGCGGCTTTTTTCTTAGGTTAATTTTCACTTAATTTTGATGTCAGATTTTTAGAAGAATATTTTTGGTATTTTTATAATTTTTAATGCAATTAAAAGAAAGACAATGCAATTTCAAGCCAAATTTTAAGTTAAATCACAAATGGCAGTTAAATGAAATCCAAAATTAATGAAACTTGGCCTGAATATGAAATGTGATGAAACTCAGCTACTGCATTTTTTTGGAATTTTTAGAGTCTAAATGAATTAAATATTAATTTAATATGGATGCAGGGTAATTTTTGCAAAATTAATTTTAATAAATACCAAGCTACATTATTTTTCAGATATAAAAATTGTCCTAGATATATCTATGTGAGATAAATCCAGGAAAATTAATAAATCTAAAAGATGATGTAAATTGGACCTATAAAAAATCAATCTAGCAAAACACTAATTAATTTATTCAGGCCTTGGAATGCATGCAAATGGTTTGATTATTTAGCATAGTGTAGATAACTTAAACTAAACCTAATGTGATTTTATGGTGATTTTTAGAGTAATAAATAATTTAATAATGAATTTCAAGCACATAGTGGGCAAATTATGTCAATTTCAATAAGAATAAATATATTAAATTCTATGAAGCTCACAAAAATATGACACATGTCCACAAAGATAAAGCACAAGTTTAACTACAACATGTCATTTTTGAAATTTAAAAATAATGCTAAATGAATGCCTAAATATGCGTGCAAACACAGGGGCCAAAATGCAAAATTGAAATTAAAAATTGATTGATTCTGAAACATGCATACAAGGACTAAAGTGCAAATATCTATAATGTTGGGGGTATGCATGCAAAATTTCCACGAGAACATGTGCTCCTCACGTGGCGTGCCTGGCAGGGACTGATTTGCAATTTTTGAAAACTTGCAGAGGCCTCTGTGAAATTTACCCAGCTCGCACGTGAGGGACACATGAGGTACTAGGCTCAGGAGTCTTCGGAGGCTCGGGTAGAGGCTCGGATGCTCTGGAGGTTCGGGCATGCTTCGGTCTTGCTTCGGGTGCTCCGAGGCTAGGGTCGAGGAAGAGGCTCGGAGGGCGCTACGTGGCGAGTGCTGGACCGTTAGATCTGGAGAGATCCAACAGCGGTTGGAGTTGACTGTGTGGCGCACCTAGGATCCGTCAGATCGATAAAGATCCAATGGATGCAAATGCGGTAGATGTGGCATGATGCGGGCTGTTGGATCAAGATAGATCCAACGGTATCTGGAGCTCGAAGGCGATGGCAACATGGCTAAGTAATGGTCGTTACCTCCTGATCCAACGGAGGCGGGAAGCGGGCGACGTTGCTCGATTGGGACCGTCCGATCAAGAAGATCGGATGATAGTTGTGCTTCTTGTTCCTCTGGTTCGCTGCCTCCTGCAGCGGACTTGGCGGGGCTGCGGCGAGGCCGCCCTCCCTTGTGATCGGTGTAGGTCGCCAGAGGCTTCTAGATAGCTCGGAACGATCGTAGGTGCGTGGCGGAGCTATCGGTGTGTCTGGACGAAGTTGGGGAGGTCCGTAGGTCGGAGACGATGAAGCTCGAAGGAGCTCCGTCTACATCTCCGATCAGTGAAGAGAAGTGTGCCTGCAGGGCTAGTGGTTGCCAGGAAACAAATGCTCGTGCTCGTGGGAATGCAAGGAGTGTAATGAGACCTATGGCATGAAGGTGAGAGCGGTCTGGTGAGCTTCTCCGTCGGGAAGGCAGAACTGTGCTCGAAGGTGGGGCTCATTGCATCGTAGGGGTGATTGAATAGGTGTGCGAAGGTTAGATCTCCAAGGGGGAGATCGATGGAGGTTCGATGAATGGTGATTTCGATTAGAGATGGCGGTAAAAATAGGAGAAGAACAAAATGAAAAGAGAAAGAAGATCGGAGGATAATGGATGAAGCTACCTGGGGATGGAGGCTCACGGAAGAGGCTTCGGTTGTCGCTCGAGGGTCGGTAGCGGCCCGAGCTCGTGCAGCTCATCGGAGGAGCTGCTACATGATAGAGATGCGCCATGGATCTCGTCGTAGGTAGACCACCTTCGTCGCTCGATTTTGTGCCTAATCGTTGTCACCGATGAGAAGAGGAGAGCTCTGGGGTACCTCTTGTTATGGCGGATAGGATCGAAGGTGGCCGGAAGCTGGGTATTTATAGGAAGAGGATGGAGGTTCAGGCAATGGAGGTGTAGGGTTTGTAGGGTTTATGGAGCGAAGAGAAAGGGGATCATGGTGGTTGTGGGTTCTGGCGAGGATAAGGGATGAAGACGACTAGAGGTGGACGACGACGTCGTGGCTGTTAGATCTCACGATCCAACGGCCAGGAGATGGACGCGAGGGAACGGGATTAGATCATGGTGATACAATCGAAGGGCATTGGGCGCACCATGTAGCAGGCGGATTTTAAGCGCTAACGGGCGATGGAGATTGAATCATGGATGAGGATCGGAGGGTGAAGGATGGAGAGAGGATGAGCCGATGCAGTCTAATCATTAGGGCTAAGATCTAGCGGTCGTGAGCGTGACACGTTGCCTAAGGAGAGTGAGGCGGAGATAAACAGCATGGATTAGATCAGGAGGGAGATCAAGCGGTTGAAAGAGGTTGCGGAATGGATGTCCGAGATCTGAAGAAGGGGAGGCCATCGGGTGGCTATGGGTGTGACGCGTGGCGTTAGTAGGTGAAGGCATTGGCAAATGGCCCACATGCGATCTGGGCCTCGATCAGACGGTCGTGATCTGATGCGACGTGGATGGCTGGGATTTGGAGGGAGATGAAGCCATCGGATGGTCAAGAGGAGAGAGCGCATGGCAAGCGGGGAGATGGGTCGTGTGGCGCAACCAGAAGGCGCCACGTGGCCCAATCAGAATGGTTGAGGAAGAATGTGAAATAAGAGGGAGGAAATGATCGAATTTGGAAAAACTCAAAACATGAAAGTTGTAGATATCGATGAGATCTACAAGTTTCATGTTGACTAAAACGGAAACTAGGTCGAGTAAAGTAATGCAAATATACATACATATAATATACAATGAGGGCCCAAAACCCATGTTTTGCATACGAGCTCTGATTTTAATGAAATCGATCTCATTTTGAAGATTTCTGAATGTATATTATTTTAAAAGTGAGTAGACCAAAATCAGAGGCTGTATGAGAGAGATATGTGCATTCTAAGGTCCAGGGTTTCAAACTTGTATTAGGGTTTTATTGGTCATTACAAGTTGGAAATTTTTTTGGTATTTTTCTGGTTTTAGTGTTGGTAATACCTACATTATAGAGTGAATTTATGGGATTTAGAGTTAGTGTAAAATATGTACAGATAAGTGATTTTTACAGGTGATTATGGCTTCTTATTCATGCAGATGTAAATGCTAAAATGTGGATGCTATCAATGCATGCATGAATGCTAATTATGCCATATTGGTGGAAATATGCTTCTAATTACTCAGGAACAAGGCTCTATTTTCAGCTTTAAAAGTGATGAATCACATATTCATCACTAAAGCAACTACAAAATGCGAATACATGTGGTAGTAATGTGCTGGCATATGGCAACATGTTAACAGGGATCACATTGCTATCACTAGTGGTCTTAATGCGATTGCAGTTTGACATGCGACTGCATTACCATCACTTGTAATCGCAATGATGAATACATGATTCATTAACTTTTCTTGTGCATTTTGTCTTAAAACCCTTAACAAATGCATGTAGATATCCATTACTTCACATTTATTATGAATAAAAATGAATTTGTATGCATTAAAACATGTAAATAAATAAATAAATGGATAAAAAGAAAGGAAAATAAAAAGAGACGACTGTAAATATGTATATATGTATAGTATGAACAAACAAGTATAAATATAGCTGATGGATTTATATAACCTAACCCTCGAGGCTAAGTCAACATGGATTGGTTGACAAACAATAAATTAGGGGGAGATAAGGAAGAAAACAACAAAAGAATCAATTGTGCACATAGAATATTATTCCTTATTTATCAATATTCATCATATCAAATCATCCATGTAGTTGTCCATAGGATGATGGCCACGTTAGTACGCTTCGTAATGTATAGGTCCTGGACATAGACTTGGGACAATTTATCCATGTACATTTCCATACCGCTCCATATATCCATGCCCTGTGTAGAGCCCTTCATCGAATCTTGTATCATGTGGTCCATGACCACCCTCTGCTTACCCTGATGCTTCCCCATCACTAGATCCACCACAACCGCCAACAACAACATCATCATCACTTCAGTTGTCATCCTTTGATTTGGATTCCAAACCAGTGGAGAGAATGCCATCAACAATTGCAACGAGATCCAACCCTCCAAGCGGGTCTGTGATTTGCCCTGATTTAGACATTTAATCGCCAACATATGCTCTCATTTGATGGTTTATGTTTGGATTCCTATTAATCAAGCAGCGAAATCCATATTTTAAATTGTCAAATTCTCAACTGACAAACATCATAGCTTATTCATACGAACTTCTTTTAACTCTACCCACCATTAAAGTTCATAAAATAATATTCTATAATTAATGAAGATGGTTTCACTAAAATCGGAGTCCGTTTGCAAAAAGTTGATTATGGGACCTAATGACAACTGGGTTTATGGGCTATTTATTTTTTCCGAACATACTATTTATAATATTATTAATTTATTAGTTTTCAATTATTTTCTTGATATTTTTTATTTATAAATCATTTCAGAATTTTTAGAACTTATTTTCTAAATAAATCAAAAATTTTAATTTATAGATGAAATTGAATTGTATAAGATATATATGTATTTATTTATATATCTAAAAATAATTTATAAAAAACTATAAAATTTATATAACCTTATTTATTATTCTATTAACTAATAAAATATAAAAACAATATGTTATTTATTAAACTATTAAAATTTTAAATAAAAGAGGTTTTTATTAAGTATACCATATACCTATTTATTAATAATATATTTATATTCATTAACTATTAATTATTTATAAAAATAAATTATGCAATAAATTAGGTAATTTAATTAATACACTTCTTATTTTATAACTTTTAAAATAACTTCATTTGTTATTTATTAGCTAATTTATAAGATAGTATTATTCTGGCCTACCAGGTGCTGACACGTGTCCTTATTCTTCAAGAAAGATTGCTAGAAGTCTGTTCTACTGACCGTTCTTCCAACATTTTTCCTGCCTCCATTCTTCATCCTAAATTTCATCTAAAACCCTTAATTATATTGTCCTAACAACCTACTTTAATGCCAACCCTTAGATCTATACCAAACGTTCATCGATCCCTCTTTTTAAAGATCCTAATCTCATTAGTTCTAATGAACTCTCCTACAACCAGAACAGATTGGCCATCACCCCACCTTCCAAGTCTTGTAGCTCTGCACGCTGATGGTGATAACACCAAGGTGTGCATCCACGTGGAAAATGGAAGAACGGAGGACGTTCCAAGGCCCTCCGCCGACCTTGAATCGCCACTACCATGTTGCATCCAACTCCGACAACACTAATCGTTGATATATTGATGACCGAAAAATCCTCAAAGAAGATATCTCACTATCGGGCCAAGGTAAAAGCTCAAGGGTCGTTGCGACCCGAATAGAGAGACTCGGTCAATCAAGAAAAAATATAGAACCACCAAGTCGAAAGATAAATCAAGGAAATCAAATAGCATTCCTCGCTAGTTTATTAACCTGGTATAGCGACCAGGTTCGGACTCTAGGAGCACGGGTTGGTCGAGATGGCCAACAAAGTAGTCAAAAAGATAAAATAATGAAGAAAATGTTTTTTTGTGGATTTTAATTGTTTTTAAGTTTTTTTTTGTGTTTTTAATTATATAAGAAAATGGGTAAACAAGAAAAATCAACAATTATTTAGACACTCAAAAATGCTCCAAAAATTGAAATAAAATTGTTTTTGTGTTTTAATATTTTTAAGTTTTTTTGGTAATTTTATGGGAATTTTATAATTTTTATTTGATTTTCTAAAAATCGAAAAAAGGGGAAACAATGGATCACTGTGCAGCCAGACTTGAAAGACCAATTAGAAATATATAATTGGCCTATAAAACTCTGGAGATAATTTTTATGAAAAATATATACAAAAACTCAACTACAGAAAAAGAGTTTTTATTTTTTGAATTTTATAGAATTTTTAATGTTTTTATAAGATTTTTAGGGTATTTCAATTTTTATGGGTTTTATAAATCCAAATAACACCAAAATTGGAAAGAACCTGGAAAACCACAAAACTATTACTCTCTAAATTTTTTAGAATTTTTATAAAAGTTTTTATATTTTTCTTTAATTTTCTTTTACAAACGAAAACAAAAATATGTGTTTTTTATTTTTAAAAAAATAAAAAGCAAGGAAAATGTCCAAAAAATTAGAGAAATTTTTACACAGTGGCAGGAGCCACGTGTCCAAATTTCACTTGATTTGGAGTTTATTTGCTATTTTATTCAACCAATAAAAGAGCTACAGCACACAGGGACCTATTTGCAAGAAAACATAGTTCGGAGGGCTTAAATGGAACACGTGCGAAAAACTTAAGGTATAAAGTGTAAAATTCCCAAACAATCAGCACATGTTCAAATTAATCCACGCATAGGGTATAACTGCAAATATTGAAACTAAAATTTCAATTCATAACATAGCAGAAAATATGGTATAACGCATAGGCTCAGCTCGCTCGGTGGCGGAGCACGACGGCGAAGGTCGTCGGATCAGTGGTTGCGGCCCTTCACTCCTCGCTGCGACACCCTCACTCGGTAGCTGTCACTCTAGGGAGAAGGATGGAGGTCCTGTAACTGGAAGACGATGGCCAAAGATGCGTCAAATTTGCGGTGGAGGAGAGACTTTATAATTCTAGGGGTTCGGGAAGAAAGGAGTCGGGCATGCACGTTGATGCACGAACCCCTAGGCAGATGGTTGGGCGAAGGTCTCGGATCAACGAGCGTCAAATGGAGCCTGGGGTTTAGACGAATGGAAGGCAGATCAACTCGCGCAAAATCTGAGAAATCGGGTCGAGGCGTAGGTCCGCGAAGTAAGTGGTCCTGGGGGGAGAGTTGACCGGGGGTCAACAATCCCCCGTGGACCAATAGAAAAATTCCTTTTATTAATTATTTATAAATTCATTTAAAAATAGCAAATGATTTTATTTCGAAACATTTTCAAAATGAAAAATGTTTGTTTATTTTTAAAGTATTTTTTAGTGATTTTTATTTATTTTTTTTAAAAAAATAATGTTTTTACATTATATTATTATTAAGTATATGTATATACACATATGTATTTTTATTTTTATTTTTAATTGTTTATTTTAGTATAATTATTCCAATTTTATATTTTATTTATTTACAACATAAAATTTGGAATAAAAAGCTATTTTTAATTTATTTTTAGGATTTATTTACATTAGTTAAATAAATAGGTCTATATACATATGTACATGGTATAGAAGGTGGAAAATGATTTTTATTATTTTTCTTTATTTTGATTTTTCTGATTTTTATTTTATTTTTATAAATATGTACAAAATATGAGAAACACTTTTATTTTTATTTTGAGTAAAATAAAATTATTTATATACATAGATTTATGTGCAAGTATGATTGACCCTATCTCCCTCTACTCGGTTTCTTTTGTGGTCAAGCCCATGCTGAGCCTTCCCTTGGGATTAGGTCACTCAATATTTATTCTTAATATTTCCCTCTTTTTCTTTTATTTCTTTATTCCTTTATTTGTACACAAAAACATGCTATTTATGAATAATTACATGATGCATGCATTTTGACAATTTATGATATTTACAGCAATTTACATGGTATTTTGCCAAGGTTTCTAGCTAAAATAAAGGAATAAAAAGTGATGAATGGGGATTCATCACCCCTATACTTTACTTTTGCTAGTCCCTTAGCAAACACTTATTTGAAAAAGAAGTGCAAAAGAGAAAGAAAAAGAAAAGGAGAGAAAATCAAGGTTGATTATTAAACTATCCTTCATTAAATTGAAATGTGGAGCTCAGTCAGACCTTTAGATTATTAATTTGTCGGAACCTTATTTGGACTTAAGCTTAAAACTTAACAGCCCATAAGTTCCACCAATCTATGGTCAAGACTCCTCAATAAACCAGATCAGAACAAGTCTACATACACAAACTCTAATGACCATGAATCTTTCCTTGTACTGTGTAAGTGATATGTAGCTCCCCACCTCAGAAGTAATAAAGAAACAACCTCCCTCAACCTGGTAACTCTAATGCCTCGGTCTAGCAACTCTTTCCTCGAGAAGCGGGTATTCCCTTCTAAATTCAAGTGCAACCGGCTCAAGAAGAGGGGGAAGATGAGAATGGACCATGACCAGTGTAGCCATGTATCCTTGGGAGCTCTAACCAGTGTAGCTGAGTCTCCCGCTGCAAGCTTCATGAGATGGTCATGTATAACATAAGCTTTTGCTTTATTTGACTATATACACTCCGGTGGGATTATTAAATTTTCAATCCGACCCACCACTATTTTGGAGTTCTTTTCTTTTTGCACATTTTTTTCTTTTTCTTTTTTTTCATGTGCAATTGTACAACATATATACATGGTGCAACATATATACAAGGCGTTTTTCCTCTTGAGCCAGTAGACTATCCCTCTTTTGAAGCTTTATTGCAACCCACAGCTTCTGTCTTTAGACTTCATAACCACCAGACCAAGTTGAGACGCACTTCCTTCACTATAAGAAGAAGAGAGGTTCCGCCTAGAAGTACTACCCTCATATGCTACCCCAAGCCAAAGGAAACTGCCTCCTCACCACCTCATTCGTGGAGAGCTATGTGTAAAGTGTTGCTGCAAGTAAATCCATTGTCTCTGAGAGTAATGCGTGTGCTGTTAAGTGCTCTACTTAGGCTCATCAAGATGGCATATGCTCATAGCCTAGTGGATTCAAAGAATTAAGTCCCAATGGACCTGAAAAGTCTCAATCCTAAGCCCTATAAGGTTCCTATTATAATTAGATGGATTAAGGTCTTAACCAAGCTCCATTTGTCAATTTAATTCCAGGCCAGTTTTAATGTCAACTATGATTTAGAAAAACTGTGCAAGTATTTACAAAGATGCAATTTGACAAATATTTACAATTACGCAATTTTTTTGAAAAATGTTTGAAAACATAGATGTATGCATGAATGCGAAGTTTTGCAAAATATTTATAAAAAATTACACCAGGTTTTTGCAAAATTTTTGTTTTCCAAACATTTTACAAAAATTTTGTACTATATACATAATTTTGATACAAAATTATTTACACACTATTTACACAAAAAGATTTTACAATAATTTGTACAAAAATAATTTCTATAAATAACTAGGTATGTGCAAGACGAATTTTTTGTACAAGGGAAATTTTTAAATTTTTATGGATTTTTAGCCATTTGTATTTATTAACACACTCACACAAAGTACGAGTTATGGTAAAGTATATATGAAATATATACGACACCCCCATATACTTAGCTCGAACGATGTCCTCAAAGTGATCAAGAGCGATGAAGAAGACATAACTCGTGCTTAGTATAGGGAAGTGAAAAGGAATGGTACATACAAAGACGAATCAAAGAATATAATGAAGAGGACTCGGTGTTTCCCCCTATAATTAGGATCAAGTAATCCTAAGTATAACAAGTTGTACATGAAGGGAAATCCGAGTGGAAGGATGTACAGGGTCTACCCCCCCCCCCACATACTTAGGGTGAAATATCCCTAAGTATAGGCAACAAAACAGAGGTAGAAAGAATCAATAGAATACCCGAGAGTCCTACACCCCTATACTTAAGGTAAAGTACACCCTAAGTATAGCATAATCATAAGATGAGAAAAAGGGGTGTGGGACTAAAGAATAGAGTGATATGGACAACTGGATCTATACAAGTCGAAAGAATAGTGATAATCAGGCATGAGATGCAATAGATGTGAGTCAAGAGACCACATCTCACGCAAAGTGAATCGGGGCAACATCAACGACCCGCGGCTCATGATCTAGATATGGCTTGAGCCGCTGGCCGTTCACACGAAAGGTAGCATCAGAAGACAACTCAGATGCATCAATACTCCCATTGTCATATACCTTTCTAACCAAATAGGGTCCCTTCCATTTGCTCTGTAGCTTCCCAGGAAATAGATGAAGCCTAGCATCAAACAACCATACTCTCTGTCCTGGCTCAAACTGCTTGTGGCTGATATTAGAATCATGCCACTCCTTCACTCTCTCCTTATAATCTAGGCTGTTTGAAAAGGCTGTATCACGAAGCTCCTCCAGGGTTGCTAACTCTGTCCTCCTCTGATCTCCTACACTCTCTGGATCCAAAAGTATATCTGTAACAGCCCAAAGTGACCTATGTCTCAGCTCAACAGGTAAATGGCAGGGCTTGCCATAACGAGGTGAAAGGGAGATGTACCCAAAGGAGTCTTGAATGACATCCTATATGCCCACAAGACTGAGTCCAAAAGCCGTGACCAATCCTTTCGGTCAGGGCGGACGACTTTCTGTAATATAGTCTTGATCTCCCTATTCTACACTTCAGCAAGACCATTCGTTTGAGGGTGGTATGGAGTGGCAACTCGATGGTCTATGTTGAACTCGCTAGCAAGGGCCTTTACCTTGTCGTTGACGAAATGAGACCCCCGTCAGATATCAACACTCGAGGTACCCCGAACCGTGAAATGATATTCTTCCTCAAAAATCTACATATAGTCCTAGCATCTGCGGTTCGGGCGGGGATGGCTTCAACCCAACGACTCACATAATCCACGGCCAACAGAATGTACTCGAATCCCTGGCTCCTAGGGAATGGACCCATGAAATCTATGCCCCATGCGTCATAGACCTCACAGAAGTGTATGGGCTGCATCGACATCATATCACGTTGTCCACAAGTGCCCATCCTCTAACAATCAGTACACCTCTTCACGAACTCATCAGAGTCCTTGAAGACAGTAGGCCACCATAGGCCGGATTAGAGCACTTTCTTTGTCGTTCTCCTCCCAGAGTGATGTCCCCCTGCCTCAAGCTTGTGGCAGTAAGTAAGGACGTTGTGGTGCTCCTCCTGAGGAATGCACCGACGCCAGATACTATCCCCTCCCTCATGATAAAGGACGGGATCCTCCCAATGGTAAAACTTGGCCTTCGCGAGGAAGGTCTCAAGTTTCTGCCTGGGCCAAACTTGTGGAACTTTCTTGGCGACAAGATAGTTCACAATATCGGCATACCATGGGAGAGAGGTGATAGAAAGGATCGCCTCATCTGGGAAGGTCTCACAAATAGGCTCAGTCTGCTCAGAATCCTCAAGATACTCCAATCGGGAGAGATGATCCGCCACCACATTCTTGACTCCAGGCTTATCCTTAATCTCTATATCAAACTCCTGGAGTAGAAGGATCCATCTGGTCAATCTAGCTTTGGCATCCTTTTTGCCATGAGGTACCTGATGGCGGTATGATCAGTATAAATGGTCACTCTAGATCCAATGATGTAAGATCTGAACTTATCTAGGACGAAAACTACAGCTAGCATCTCCTTCTCAGTGACTGTATAGTTCCGCTGTGCGGCATCCAATGTACGACCAGCGTAGTAAATAGCAAATGGGACTCCATCCCTCCTCTGTCCCACCACAGCCCTCACGAAAAAATCGGAGGCGTTCGTCATGATCTCGAATGGGAGAGACCAATCAGGTGGCTGGAGAATAGGAGCCTCTACAACTCGACTCTTGAGAGTCTCAAATGACGATAGACACTTATCATCAACAAGGAACTCGGTGTCTTTCGTCAGCAGATCAATCAACGGTCGGGCAATCCTACTAAAATCATGAATGAAGCACATGTAGAAACAGACGTGCCCCAGAAAAGACCGTAACTGCCGCAAGTTGGACGGTGGATTGAGTTTTCTAATGACATCCACCTTGGTCGGATCGAACTCCATGCCCCTGTTGGAGATGATATGGCCAAGCACCGTCCCCTGAGTCACCATGAAGTGACTCTTCTCCCAAGACAACACAAGGTGAACCTCAATACATCGCTGAAGGACTCGGTCTAGGCAGTCAAGACAAGAATCGAATCTGTCACCGTAGACCGAGAAATCATCCATGAAGACCTCCAAGCACTCCCCCACCATGTCTGAAAAGATGGACAACATGCATCTCTGGAATGTCGCCAGAGCGTTGCACAATCCAAATGGCATGCGTCTGAAAGCATATGTGATGAATCTCTATTTCATCACCTTTATTCTATCATTTTGGCCTCAAAAACCCCGGCAAATGCATATAAATGGCATCAATTTGTACATAATAACATTCATTATTCATTGCATTAATTGTACATTAAATAAGGTTTTTAATGCCAAAATTATAGAATAAAGAGAAGAAAAGAAAAAGGAATAAAATGTTGCAAATATTTTATGACCCTAACCCCGAGACCAAGGCCAGCACGGTATTGGTCGACAAGGAATAAAGTAGGGGGAGATAAGGGCTGATATACAATAAATATCTCAGTTATTCATTCATCCATTTATGCATTTTTGACACCTATTTTGTACATAACTATTTATTCCTCAAATAAAGAAACTTTGTTCATGAAAGTTGTAGATAAATAATGTAAATAAAAATACAAAATTGAGTTTGTGTAAAAATAACACTCAGTGTACATTTTATACACAGAATAAAAAGCCAAAATCTCAACTTCACAGACCCATATCTTGCAAATAAAAACTCCAAATCACCCAAACTCACCTTTAATTGTATATAGCATTTCATAAACTATTTTATAAAATTGGTTTCATAATTTTTGGAGTCCATCTGTAGAAGTTAGGTTTTTGGCCCTTCTTGTACACAATACCTGATTAAAATATTCATTTTATTCAATATTCACTATTTTTACAAATTCATATTTTTAGAATCTTGTAGATAATGTATATAATCCAGGTACATATTGACATTAGAATAAAACCAAAAATAATTTGGAAAAGAAAATAAACTATGTAATATATATATAGGCAAGATACCTATATGGAGTATATACACAAATAAAAGGAAAAAAAACATTCTTTAATTATCCAAATCTCTTATGTTTTTGTAATAAAGTATATAGTATATGTGTCCTATTAAAAATACAACTCCTTAATAAAAACACATAAAATTATTTAAATAAATACAATGTGTATAAAATACAGGTAAAGTACCTATGTATATACTTACAAATACATAGACCTATTTATTTAAAAATACAAATAAACGTATAAAAATCAAACAAAAATACCTTTATACTCACAAAAATAAGTTATAAATTTATAAATAAGCCAAGAAAATAATAAAAGAAAATAAATAAATTAAAAATAAAATATCCAAAAATACGTGTAAATACATACATATACACATTACTAAAATAAAACCACAATAAAACACCTCGAAAAATTCAATAAAAATCAGGAATAAATACTACATGAAATAATACACATTTTTTATTTTATAAGCAAAAATTAATAAAATCATTTCGGATGTCAAATAAATCAATCTTCCTTCAACCTTGCTATTTTGTCTTGTAGCAGCTGAGGTGGACCAATGGGCGCGACGCGCCTGTTGACCGCAGGTCAACTGGACCTCCAGGCGTCTGACTCCACGCGACCTGTCTTTTCCCCGATTTCCGCCATTTTTCCCGCCTGGCTCAGTGAACCATCGCACTCGCTTCCTTCACAAGACTTGTCCTCTGATCATCCATGATGACCGCCAAGATCATAGATCAATCTGATACTCATTGGTTTAATCAATAAACGCCGGTCATTGGGGGTCCCTCGGAATGTCTATAAATAAAAACCTCCGACTTCCCGGCTAAAGTTGGCCATTTTCACTCCACCAAAAAGCCTCGTTCTTGCTCCTGGTGTGTTCCTCGTGACAGGAGGAGTCGCCCAGCACCTTGACTTGGCCGGAGGACGGAGAAGTTTTGTCGCGGTGGTGCTCCGGCGACCACCCTGCTCCCTGGCGGCCCCCAGGTATAAGAGCTGTCCTTTTAATGCATTCTTAGGTAGTTTTTAATGTTAGCATTTCGTTTCAGTAGTTAGTTTAGTTGTTAGTTGATCACATTAGCGTAAAAAGCAAAAATCGAAGTTCGCCGGAGCTCCGCTCCGGCGACTTCTTCATCGTGAACCTCACTGTATCAGACCACCTCGATCATCCCATCTCGTTCCTCGTCGTCTTCTCCATCTTTCGCACCCATCAGATCAACCCAGGACCCTCGGTCTTGGTGAATCAGGGTTCCAACTCCGCCGCTCGCCGGAGCCCTTCCGCCCGCCACCTTCCGCTTGCTCACAGCTTCAAACCCCTGGTCGAGGAAGACGCCCTCGAGCCACTCTTTCTTCCTGTGCAGGTTAGGTGCGAAATAGAGCGCCTGGAGTCGATTTACAAGCCGGCGGAGGTACCTGGAGCCGTAACCCTACTTCGAGCTCGTTGCAGCGCTCCGGTGTACCTCTGGCCGATCCAGAACCTCCAGACGTTAGAAGATACCTCCAGGAAGCTTCTTGGACCTTCAGGAGCGAAGAAGACCGGCGGGAGAGCGAGATCCGAGCGGAGGAAGCTCGCCTCGGCGAGGCTTCTTCCCTGTTCTTCCTCGCAGCTCCTCCGCCGTTGGATGAAGACGAAGGCCCAGATTGAAGACCAGCCGTCCGATGGAGCACCGCCTCGACCGTCGGATCATCTTGGATGATCTAATCCTAGCGCTCCATCGACGAACCGTCATCGGCGCACGTGGAGGCGCCACGTGTCAAGTGAACGAAGATCAGCCGTCCATCAGCGCGCCTTTTGGGGGTAATTTTCACATTCGACCCCCGTTTTTTTTGTACTTTATTTTTAGTCCTGTAAATAAATAAGCACGTTATAATTAATGTGGATATTTTGCATGAAACCCCCTGTACTGTTTTGATATTACTTTTGGTCCAGTCCACGTCACCTCACGTGTCGTCCCACGTGAGGTGGGCTTTTTGCATAAGACCCCCTGTATGTTTGCAAATTTGAATTTAGTCCAGTAAATAAAATATTCAGTGTATTATGTTCATGAAAAATTGCAACCAGGACCCTGAACTTTCTGATATTGCATTTTGGTCCCTGTGGGTGCGGATCACGTGTAGTCCCACGTGGTGGTTAAATTGCAAGGGGGCCCTGGCGGGTTTCTTTATTTGTTCTTAGTCCCTAAAATCACAGAACACGTTTTAACTTTCTGGTATTTTTGCACTTGTGCCCCTGGATGTTATTTTATTTGCAAAAATGCCCCTGCCAGGCTTAATTATTTTTGGTGTCTTTATCCATTTATTAAAAATACCTATTAGGCTTCTAAAAATTCACAAAAATTAGGGTAGATGCTCCATGCCATGCTTGTTCACGTACATATTTTATTTCGCATTTTTTGCATTTTCCCTAATTATTAAAAATGAAAAAGAAGCCATTTTTGTACTGTCTAAATTAGAAAATACAAAAAAATTAGAAAATGTTTTTGAAAAATTCCAAAAAAAATTATATATGATATATTTATATATATATTGAGTCCAGAAAATGAAAAACCCTAAAAAAATGAAAAAGAAAATCAAAAAAATCATAAAACCCCAAAAGCAACATAAAAATTAGAAAAATTCTTTAAAAACCCTAAAAATACATTTCTCTCTTTTATAATTATCTATATATTATTATTAATATGTGAAAATTAATTTGGGCAATTTTGGGTATTATTTGATATTTTTAAAACCCAAAATTATATACGGCTACTTATTTAGTCCTATATTGTGGACATTTGTGAATTGAAAAATACATAAAAATTAGAAATAAAAAAAAATATAAAAAAAAAGAGTTAAAGATATAAGGCTATATATTAAGTTTTTATGTTTATAAATATATATATGTATTCTACATTACTTCTCTCTCTCTTCTTATATATATACATATCTCTTTATATATATATATATAGTATATAGATTTATATAATTAATAATATAAAAAGAAAAGAAAAAAAGTATAAAATATAAAATCAAAATAAAAATTATAAAAACAAAAATATAAAAAAATTACAAAAACCCAAAACCCACATAAAAACAAGCTTCACACATGGATGACTTGGTGATACATCTAGGCTACGCATTTTGTATTGCTCTCTGTGGTTCGACCTCTACATGCTTGTCGCTATACATTTTGTTGTAGAGTAATAAAAATTAATTCACATTTATTTTTGGACTTAATTGATACATTCTTGCTTTGTGGGTTAATTGTTGATTGATTTGAGGATTATTGAGCGGTCACCGCATCGACTGTTGATCCGCCTTGTGGATTAACACGACCCTTGATAAAACCTCTTCCATCAATATGTCCCGAAGGGACAGGTGAAGGTCGTCTTCTCTTTGTCCTCGGGCGCGATGGCCACCTGATTATAGCCAGAGTACCCATACAAGAAACAATAATGGCTCTTCCCTGCCAGCCTCTCAATAATCTGATCAATAAAGGGTAGGGGGAAATGATCCTTCTTAGTGGCCTGGTTCAATCGTTTGTAGTCTACACAGACCCGCCAAGAAGTGGGTACCCAAGTAGCGATCTCCCCTCCAGACTCACTGACAACTGTGGTGATGCCCGTCTTCTTGGGCACCACATGCACTGGATTGACCCACTTGGAGTCAGAGATGGGGTAGATAAAATTGGCGCTCCACCATTTCGAGATCTCCTTCATGACAATCTCTCGAAGATTCGGGTTCATCCATCGCTGGAACTCACGCGACGGTTTTGCCTCCTCCTCGAGATAGATATGGTGGGAGCACAGAGCCGGACTGATCCCCTGGAGATCAGTTACACTCCATCCTATCACCTTGTGGTTCTTTTCAAGAACCCCCATCAGATGGGATTCTTGCTCTCCAGTCAAATCAGCAGAGATATTGACTGGGTACATCTCATGCTCACCCACAAGGAACCTATACTTCAGCGACGACGGTAGCGGCTTCAGCTCTGGACAAGTAGATGCTGGCGAATCTGGCCTCTGAAAAGTCTGAGTGAATGCTTCCAAATCTGCATGGGAGAATGAGAACTCTCGCTTACAATCTAAATCTAGAAAAGGCTGCTCTGCTGGACTATCTCTGCTCTGCACGGAATCAATCTCCTCCCTAGCTGTAGGCTCAGTGGAAGTCATACATGGTATCAAATCATCAAACTCTGCCCAATCAACATCTGACTCCAAGGGATATGTATCAGTCTCACAAAACTCTATCTCGCGGTCGGGAACCGGGTCTACTTCCTAAAAAGTATCCTGGACCAGGAATGCGCTCTCCAAGCTCTCCTCTGCTGGCGTCTCTACATCAGCGAACTCTGAAGGTGAGAGGATGGCCGGTGCGACTGGATCTGCCCAAACTGCCTCGTCATCTGTAATCACAAAATCGCAGTCCTGGTGGATGTCTCGCCATGCCTCTGTCATCTGCTCTGAATCTGTGGTCGGCTCTGAGCAAGCTGAATCTCTAGCTCTAGTCTCCTTGACCGTCTCTATTTGTATACTCTCGTCATCGATGCGAAAGTATACCTTCCCGCTATCATGGTCGGATACTGCCTTGGTTGTGGCCAAGAACGGGCATCCTAAAATGATGGGGGTATCGGTCACAGACTCAGGGATCTCCATGTCCAACACAACGAAGTCCACAGGAAATTTCAGGCCCTGAATTGTGACGACAACGTCCTTCAGCAACCCCTTCGGCCTCTTGATATATCGATCAGCAAACTGAAGGACCATCCTATTCTGTCGAAGAGTGCCAAACTCGAAGCGGTCGAGAAGGGCTGTTGGAAGTAGGTTGATCGAAGAACCTCTATCTAATAGAGTGCGATCGAACCTCTGCTCATGAATGTGGGATCTGACATACGGGGCTCCTGCATCTGGCCTCTTGGCTGGCAGACGGTTCTGAATCGCGAAACAAGTGGCACGAGTAAGCACATGGATCTCAGACTGATGGTTCCTCCTCTTCCTCCTAACCGTGGTCCTGTCTCTGAGTGATCTCTGGAGTAGAGGGATGTGCTCCAAGGCCTCCTGTAGAGTTAGTTGTATATGGAATCTATCTATCATCTGTTGGCTGAACTCTATCTGGTGATTCTTTTTCTGATTTTCTATTTTCTTCCCCTTTACCATATGAAGTGCTCGTGGAAAGGGGATCACAGGGTCCTTCTCAGATGAAGGACTAGGAGAGGGTCTGGCATGCTCACAAACAGCAGAATCCACACAAACATCATCAATCAACACATGCGGATCCGAAAAACAACAAACCCTTTCATTTATTTGCAGAAATGTCCCGAGATACAAGTACTAAAGGAAAAACATCAGGACGAGTAGAAGTGGAAATGGTGGCCTCAGTACCACCACCCTCGGCATCTGGACTCGCGGCCTCAGTACCACGCTCTGGCTCAGCAACTGCAACGATGGCGTCAGTACCACCTCCTCCAACTAGTGATGTGACGGCCTCAGTACCGTCGGCTGGATCTACATCCATGGTGGCGTCAGCACCACCGTCATCATCTCTCGCGGCATTAGTACCGCACTCCTCCTCGTCTGGCGCTCCTGGTGTGGCGTTGGGTCGTCGCTCAGATGAGGCACCGCCTGCTGGCATCCTACTGCTCCTAAGTGTAACAAAATCAGCATCAAAAATGTATGCAGTCATATCACCGAGTGAAGCACTATGAGTGGTGATCTCAGTGAACTCTACCTGCTCAGACTTCCTCTTAAGGTTGTTCGGGTTCGGCTCAATCTGGGCAGGGATGGTAGCCTTCCCTCTCACAATATCCCGCATCTCCTGGCAGAACTCATCCATCTCCCGTCAGAAAGTGGCTTGCTGCTCAGTCATGAGACGGGCCAGATCATCCAAGGCGGGGTTCTCATAGGCTGGCCCATGAGAACTTGACGGGTGGCCTCACTGGTAGTGAGGCTGTTGTGGCTGGTGCGAGTGAGAAGGGTACTACGGATGATACTGTTGAGGCTACTCTCGCCTCCAAGGCTGTCCCTGCCGATAGGGACGAGGACCGTACTGCTGTGGCTGGGATGACTGCTGCTATGGTACTAGGGGCTGCTGGTGATGCTCTCGCTGATGGCCGTACTGGCCACCTTGAACTGGAGGCTGCTGCTGGGAACTGGTGCCTCCGGCCGACCAGCGGAATCCGGGACGGTCTCGTCGGATATCGGGTTGGGGTCGGTCGTACCAAATCCTGTTGACATCCATCAACAGCTTCGGCTCGTAAGAGGGTGGTGGGAGTACTTCCAGGAGCTGATCCGGCTGGTAAACCACCATCTGAGTATCTAGGGATGGTGGTGATTGGTAGTACGGCTATGGTTGCTGGTATGGCTCCGCCTGTACAAGGTGAACCTGTCTAGGCTGACTGGAGCGCTGGGACGAGGTACCACTGCTGTTCGGATCTCCTTGTGACTAAAGACGGGGCTGAGAAGCCGTCTGTGCCTCCTGGAGACACATGAGTTGTGTCTTCAGGTCACTCAGCGTCTGTGCCATATGATCCATCTACTTGATGCCCTGGCACTGCTTCTTCTCTATCAACTCGATCTGGTCTAGCTTCTCACTGATGATGCCCATGTCTGCGGCTGTGGATTCGACCTGTACGGCTGCCGCGGACGAAGTGGAAGGACCGTCATCGACCGTGCTATCTTCTGGTACTGCACGGTCTGTGGCTGGGGGCGTCCCTGAGTGTAGAGTCGGGTCTGGGACACCACTGTATAGTTCTCGACCATCTCCTCGTAGATGGCCCAGACCTGATCCTCATCCTTGGCGAAGTAGGAACTACCACAAGAAGCATTCACCAGGACCTGCATCTCTGGTGTCAACCCGCAGAAGAAGCTCTGAACTAGGTTCGGCTTCGTGATGTCGTGGTGCGGGCATCTGTCAGTGAGATCTCGAAACCTCTCCCATGCCTCGTGAAACTGCTCGTTGGGGAGCATGGAGAAGTTGTTGATCATGGCCCTCGCTGCATTGGTCTGCCGAGTGGATAGTACTTGTTCAAGTACTCGGTGCGGAGCTGCTTCCATGTGTAAACAAACCTCCCTAAGTGCTTCAGCCAGTTGGTTGCTCTGTCTGCCAGGGAGAAGGGGAATGCAATCATCCGGATAGTGTCCTCGTCTACCTGACGATCGTGGACTGTACTACATATCATCTCGAACTCCTGGAGATGTAGATGGGGCTCCTTAGTAGCGAGCCCGTGGAAGCGGGGGAGAAGCTGAAGTGTATTCGGGGGGAACTTGAAGTCCCACACGATCGTTGGAAGAACCACCCACCGATGTGTCAGTGTCGATCCGGGGTTGTGCAACTTCCGCATCGGCCTCGGCGGCTCGGCCGGCTGGTCTGGCTCATCTGTCTGATCTGGGCCTCTCTGTCCCTCAGCTCTCGGCTGATCTCTCGCTCATGCGGCTCTTGGCTGCTCTCGTGTTGTCCTCAGCCTCTCCATCTCTCTCCTCATCTCCACCATGAAAGCTCCCTGGTCCTGTATCTGTCTCTGCATGGTCTCGAGGGAAGCTAGCATGGTGATGTTGATCGCATCCCTGGTCCAGGACATATGTGGTCGTCTCCGGCTTCTGACCATCGGTGTGCTCCTCCTCGCTGCTGGCCATGGTCTCTGCAAAGGCAAAAGACCCAAACTCAGGTGCCAATAAATCATCTACCTGTTGTCTCACATCTAGCACTGGCATTTCAGAACTGGAAGAAGGGTGGTCAAGGGGGGAACAGGGCGGAATCGAACTCAGGTTCGGAGAGCGGGTCTCGGCTCTCACGAACCAACCTAGATGAACGGGCTGGAGTGTGGTCAAGCGGTGCAGCCAGAAGCTGCCTAAGAGACCTCCTGCCCATCATCTTGATATGGCGAGTCTAGCAGATGAAATCTGGAAACACACAAGATGAGCAAACAAACCTCGGGTTCACCTATTCATTGATGAGCTGAAGACCGTAAGAGCTCGGTCAATTATCTTATCAATTTTATTTAGGTGAGAAAGTCAGGATACCAGAGCGGTTATGTGAGTTGATAGGAATCCAATCCGCCAACCAGATTGTCCCGTATAAAAGGTCGGTAGTCTGATCGGGGCTCGGATATGGCACTAGCCTAGTGTGTGGGTCGCTCTCTCGCTCAATCAAACCAGACAATAAGGGGGTTGCTCTCCCCAAGACAGATTTTTAAATGAGGTGTCTTTTAGGGTCAAGTGTGTTTAGCAGTCTCAATTTTATAGTTTTTCTTTTTAGATTTTTTTCAAGCAAACAATGCCTAACGAATTTTTCGGTTCTTCGGATTATTTTAAGTCCAAAAACCGGGGGGAGAAGACGAAAAAGCTGATGCGTGAAAAATCAATGATGCATGCACGAGATAGAAGGCGTACCTGACTCCAGCAGTCTACATGCAAAATGATCCGCGCATAAAATAAAGACTGAAAGTAAACTACCTATATGATGCACGAAAATCTGACCCTAGATGAAGCAATTTTCTACACGTAAGCACAGTAGCCGGGTACTCAAGCCTAACTCCGGAGTCCTATATTGGGAGCCACTCGGTGTCCGCCACAATGGATCCTGCACACGCTGTATGTGACTCCTCAAGGCACGTGGACTAGAGGCTAAATAATCCGACTTTTCTTGTGATTTAATTAATTAGGTCCAATTATCGAGCTATAGGTACAAGCAGATAATTAGGTGTTTGGATCTGACGAATCAACATTTCATCATCTTTATTCTATCATTTTGGCACCAAAAACCCTAGCAAATGCCTGTAAATAGCATTAATATCATCATCTTAGCATTCATGCATGTGCATCTATATAGTGTATAAAAGCTGTAATTAAAGCCAAAATTATAGAATAAATAAAGAAAAGAAAAAGAATAAAATATTGCAAATATTTTATGACCTGAAACCCCGAGACCTAGGCATCTTGATGAATAGGTCGACCAGGAATAAAGTAGGGGGAGATAAGGGCTAAAAATACCAATAAAATCCCTTTTATTTTATTCATTCTTTATTCATTTTGGGACCTATTTTTGGTTCCACTTTTTGTACATCAAATAAAGAAACTTTGTACATGAAAGTTGTAGATAATTTTATAAAGAAAAATACAAAATTGATTTCACAGAAAAGTAATGTACAGATAAAAAGTTATGGTCTGAATAAAATTCCAGAATCCCAACATTCCAGACCCGTATCTCACAAACGACAACTCCAAATGCAGCATACTCACCTTTAATTGTATATAGAATAAAATAATCTATTTAATGGCGGTGGTTTCGCATTTGGCGGAGCTACGGTTTGAAAGTTGAGTTTTGGACCCTCATTGTATACTTGTACAGATTAAAATATTCAATTTATTCTTTGTTTATTATTTTTATAATTTTATATTTTTATAATGTTGTAAATATTACTTATAATAATTATGAATATTAAAATCAGAATAAAAATGTAAATAAAAATCAAAATAAAAATACTTATATACACAAAACAAAGATACAATACCTATGTACATACCTATATAACATCCTCTTCTAATTTATTAAATATACAAAATAAATCATAAAAATAAAATAAAAATATATTTGTGTATATAAAAGTATTTTATAATTTTAGAAAATAATAAACAAAAATAAATAAATTAAAAATACAAAAATAAAAATAAATACTCAAATATGTAGATAATATACTTATATAGGGGTGTAAAAGCAACTTGTAAAAATATACTTCATAAAATAAATTAAAAATCATAATAAAATACTACATACAATTTTAAACATTTTTTATTCTTTAACCAAAAATTAATTTGGCCTTTATCTATTTTTAAATGAATTAATAAAATAATTTTTCAATCTTTTCCTTGGTTGGTCCACGTGGACCAACCAGGTGCGGTCTAGAGTTGACCTCGGTCAACTCCCTGACCGAGGCCTGCCACTTCTGATGCCCTGATTTTTCCCCCATTTTCAAGAAATTATGGCGCCCGATCCTTCCATTTTCTCGCCTCGAATCCTTCTTGGAACTTCTTCCCTGATCATCACTCTCCCACGACGCGCCTTCAGATCACGCAAAATCCTCATGATGCGCGCGTGGATCTCGCTTGAAGGAGACGCCACCATCTTCTACTTAAACAACCCGCCACCTTCGAGCCCAAGTTTGAACCCTCCTTAGCCATTAATCCTCCTCCCTGTTGAGCTCTTCGTGTTGCTGGAGGTGACAGCTCCGCATCCCCACCCTCAGGCGAGTCGAGGAGGCTCTGTAGCGGCTCCGCTACCTCCGCCGACCACCGGCGTCGAGGTCCTTCCACCTCAGGTCTTCCACCTTCGAGGTATCCCTTTTTCCCCTTTCTTTTCGCTTCATTTTATTCCCCGTAGATTCAGTATCAAAAATTCCTGAAAAAATCCGCTTCCCGTCGATTGATCCATCTCCCATAGCTTATCGCCGGAGCGCACCTCCGGCTGTCGTCCCTTCGCCGTCCACCGTCCATTTCCGACCTCCATTGCACCTCTGCGGGGTCCAGGCAGTTTGACCTGGACCTTCTCACCCCTTTTTGCAAGTACCTGGAGCAGTACATCGCCTGGGGGCTCGGATTCGACCTCCGCCGGAGATACCTGGAGCTTCGAGCTCCGCCGCTCCTGCAGCAGCGCCTCAGAGCTTCTCCGACGATTTTGAGAGCCCCAGACGCCAGAGCATCATCGTAGGAGTCTCCCGGACCTTCTTGTTGCGGGCCAGACCACCGGAGGCGCGTCAGCTCGCCGGAGGAACTTCGTCTCGGCAAAGTTCTTCCCTGTTCTTCCTCCGGGTGCCTCCACCGTCCGATCCCAGGTCCGCCCCAGAGCACACCTCAGCCGTCCGATCTTGGCCACCTTCTGCCGTCGATCTCGTCGCCAGATCTGATCTCCACCGCTGATCGTCGAACCGTCATAGCGCGTTGTGCGCGCGCCACGTGGATAAGTGAGCGGCCCTTGGCCGTTCGATCGCGAACGAGGAGATAAGGCGTGGGCATTTTGCACTTTTCCCCTCGCCAAATTTTGTATTTCATTTCAGTCCATAAACTTTAAGCTGTAGTTTAAATATTTCTGTAATATTTGCAATTAGAACCCCGTAGTTTTCTTATTTGCACTTAGGTCCAATCCACGTCACCTCACGTGCCGGTGCGCGTGAGGGGGCTGGATATTTTGCAAGGATCCCCCTGGGGTTTGTTTATTTCGCTTAGGTCCATGAACTTTTTAATTAAGTTGTAATGTTTTGGAGAAATTGCATCTGAACCCCTGGAACTTTGTAATATTGCAAGAATACCCCGGCCAGGTCACATGCCCAGTGCGCGTGAGTTGGACATTTTGCAACGAACCCCCTCCGGGTTTGGGTATTTGTTTTTAGTCCAGAAACTTGTATTTAACGTTATATATTTTTGTGGAAATTGCATATGTGCCCCTGGAAGTTCTGATAATTGCACTTATACCCTTGTCAGGCTTGTTTAACTTTTGGATGCTTGTCGTAATTATTTAAATTATAATTTTAAGTCCAAAAATTCCACAAAAATAGGCTTAAGCTCCTGTTAACTTGTACTTGCACAGCATATTTTTGCATTGCATTTTTTGCATTTCCATATTTATTAAAAATAAAAAACAGGCATTTATTTCACTGTTTGCATTAGAAAAACCATAAAAATTGTTAAAACACTTCGAAAAATTCCAAAAAAAATTACCTAGCGTCTATTTTAACCTATTCTAGTATTAGTCCAAAAATCATTAAAAATTTCAAAAGAAAACCCCTATAAATAGCAAAACACCAAAAATCTTTATAAAAATATTAAAAATTCTAAAAAAATCCTAAAAATACAATTTCAGTTTCTGAATTTTCCTTATTTTGTTATCTTTATTATAAAATTAATTTGAGGAAGTTTTGATTCTGTTTTATATTTTTCATCCTCATTTTAATTTCGGCCAGCAACCTATCTTACTATTTATTAGTATTTTTACCCTTAAGAATACCAAAAATATTATAAAAATTTAGCAAAATCACAAAAATATTAGAAAAATATAAAAATCACAAAAACATTCCATTACCTGTATTTTGAGCATTTTCCCCTATTTTTATCCCTCTCTTATCTCTAGTGTACATATATATTCCTTATATACATTATATCTTTATTAAAAGAAAAAGAAAATATAAAAAATATAAAATATAAAAACAAAATAAAAAATTCAGAAAATCAAAAACCAAAATACAAAATTATAAAATTAAAAGTAAAAGATAAAAATTAAAAATTAAAACCCACAAAAATATTTGCATCTTGTAGGCATTGATCACAATCACATCACATTTTGCACTTACTTTGATCTATCCTGCCTTGCTCCCTGTGTTCGAACTCTCTACATACTTACACCTATACATCTTGTTTGTAGAGTTAAAAATAAATTTGACTCCACATTTATTTGTCACTGCTTGATTTATTGATTGTGGGTTCATTGTTGATTAAATATGGGATTCCTTGAGAGTCATCACAGCGACTCGGTTGTCTCCGCTTTGTGAGAGACATTATACCCCTTGAATTTCGTGTTTATCAAATGGCGTCGTTGCTGGGGAGCAACGGTGTATAGAGTATTCTTTTGTGATTGATTGTGGATATGTGCTTATGTTTTTATACATTTATTGAACTCTATTGTTGATTGGTCTAATCACCTTTTTTATTGAATTTTTGTGCGAGGTACCGCCAAGCAAGGGAAGCGCTCTACTCAAGGCGCTTGGGCACCCACGTGGAAGCTCACTTAGCATCGAAAGAAATTTGGAGGGTTGAGAAGACCATCATTTTTATAGAATTTTGTAGGCTAAAAACTCTTGTAAATTAAAGTGAGAGAGAGACTTCATTTGTAATAACTTAGACTCTCCAGAACACTCAGGCCTAATTTCCAAGTGTTTGTTCACTTGGGGGCTCACCGCGGTTTTGTGTTTTTCGCGGTTTTCTCGCCTTCATTTCTATTTGTTTCACGAGGATTTAGCTCCTAGACATAGGAATTTTTGTTGACTGCGACGAACTAAGAAGCTAAGGCCAAATCCCTAATATCTTGCCTGCACCTATAGAACGCAATTGGACTTGGCTAAAAATCAATTGAAAAAGCTATTTGACTTGGACTAGAGGCCACGTGCCGCGAGCCCACCCTGTTAAGCGCTACTCCTGAACTCGATGTGTCGAGAAGAGGAGGGGTGAGCCTGGACCGGACTCCGGACTCTTTTCTTTGTCATAGATACTTGTTCTTCACGTTAATAGAAGTTGCTCATCTTAGGACGATTTCCTCGTGCATGCATATAGGTAGTTTAAATTATTGTCTTTAAATTATGCGCGGATCACTTTGCATGTAGAGTGCTGGCGACAAGGTACGCGTTTCTATCCCTGCATGCATCATAGATTTTGACCGCGCATCGGCTTTTCCGCTTTCCTCCCCCAATTTTTTTGGACTTTTTAATAACAAGGAAATTGGAAAATTCGTTAGACGATGATTGCTCAGAAAAATACATAAAAAGTAAAAACAATAAAAATTGGGACTGCTAATGCAAACTTGACCTTAAAACTCATCCCACCAAAAATTTTGTCTTGGGAGAGTAACCCCCTCCTTGTTTGATTTATCTGCTGCGAGAGAGTGACTCGACACTAGGATAGAGCCACATCTGAAATTTTGGTTGACTACTGGTCGTGGTTAGTCGTTCTCCAGTGAGGATCTCTCCGGTAACCGGTAAAGCGGACCGCGATGTCCTTAACACATTGAATTAGCGGGAACAACCGGGTTACGGTCCGCAATTCATACTGGCTGGGAAAGATCTGACGTGGATTGGGACAGTCGGCTAGGAAAGTAGGATACCTAACAGCTCGCTCTAACGCTCTGATAGATTGACTGATCACCTAATAAAAATTGACAAGATAACAGACCGAACTCTCACGGTCATCAGCTCAAGAGTTGTGTAGGTGAATTTGGGGGTTTTGATTTATCATCCTGTTTGCATTCCAGATCTCATCCGCCTTTCTCTAGATCAAGATGATGGGACGGAGATCTCTTAGGCCGACCCTGTCGGCACCGCTATCCAGCACTCATCCTCATTCATCTAGGAATACCTCGGAGAGTCCGCTCTCCGAGCCTGAGTTCACATCCACCCTGTTCCCCCTCGACCACCCTTCCCATTCTCCTTCTCTCAGTCCAATAGTGTCAGAGTTTACTGCATCACAGAGCTCAGATCATTCGACAGCACCTGAGATGGCCTCTTTTGCTTTTTCAGAGAATCCAGTGATGGCAGACAGAGGCGAGCACCCAGATTACCATGATCACCCCCGTTCATATTCGATCAGGCGGCCATCAACAACTCCTTGTTAGAGTCCCTGGAGACAATGCAGAGACAGATCCGTGACCAGGGAACATTCATGGGTGATCTGATGAGAGAGATAGCGCAGATGAGAGAGAACCGACCTGGGGGCGGTGGCGGTGGAGGAGGACCTGATGCAGGAGGAGGCGATCTAGACGCTGAGAGACCACCACAGACCATCATGAAGGAATTGCACAACCCAGCTGCATCCCTCACTCATCGTTGGATCCGACTCCCGCCCATTCACAGAGATTTCGAGCTTCGGCCCCACACAATCCAGCTTCTACCCAAGTTCCATGGGTTGCCGATCGAAGAGCCGCACCTCCACCTCCAGGAATTTGAGATGATTTGCAGCACCATCCATGATCGGTTGATGACCGAGGACACCATAAAGATGATCGCCTTCCCATTCTCTTTGGTTGACAGAGCCGCCTACTGGCTCAAACACCTTGAGCGATTCGTCGACACATGGGCAGAGCTCCGGACCGCATACCTGAAGAAATACTATCCTCTCGGCCGGACCAACGCAGCTAGAGCCATGATCAGTAACTTCGTCATGATCCCAAATGAACAATTCCATGAAGACTGGGATCGATTCAGAGAGCTCATAGACCGGTGTCCACATCATGACATTTCCAAGCCCAATCTCGTGCAGAGTTTCTTCTGTGGGCTGACACCGGAGCTGCAGGGGCTAGTGAACGCCTCTTGCGGTGGATCTTATTTCTCCAAGGGAGAAGACGACGTCTGGGCCATCTACGAAGGCATGGCAGAAAACTCTACTGTGATGACCCAAGCCCGAGTCTACACACAGCAGAAGCCCCCGCAAGGAGCGGGATCATTCCAGAGGATCGCCCGCATCGATGCCGGTCCCAATACAGTGTCAGCTGCCGCAGCCCAAGCTGAATCAGCCGCAGCCGACATGGGCATAATCAGTGAGAAGCTGGACCGCCTCGAGATCCTCGAGAAGAAGCAGATGCAAGGCATGGCCCAGATGGACCAGATTGCCAATACCATGAGTGATCTGAAGATGCAGATCTTGTGCGTCCAGGAGGCACAAACTCAGTCACAATAGCCTCTCAGATCACGTGCTGATCCGAGCAGTAGCAATGCCAGCCAACCATCTACCTCGTACCGTCAGGTAAACCATGTGCAGGCAGAGCCGGTTCCATTGTTACCGTACTACCCATCGCAGCCGCCATCTACAAATACTCAGATGGTGGTGTATCAGCCGGAGCAGCCACTGGCTATTCTTCCTCCACCATCCTTTGAGCAGGAACCATTGATGGAAGTCAATGGGATTTGGTACGATCGGTACCCTCAACCTGGGATTCGTCGTGATCACCCCAGATTTCGTTGGGGCAACGGTGGCTCCTCATCCCAACAGCAGAATCCTACCCAAGGACAGCAGAACAGCCAGCCACATCAGCAGCCCCAGTATGCCCATCAACAGCAATATCAGAGTGGTCCTCGTCCCTCCTATCAGGGACAACAGTGGAGGCAGCGACAGCAGCCTCAGCAATCTTCTTCCCAGCCGACCCAGAATTATCCGTACCAGCAATATCAGCAGCAGCAGCCCCATTTCCAGCAGAGACAACCATCCGGTTCTCAGGGTCCCACCTTTGAGAACCCAGCTCTAGATGATCTTGCCCGCTTGATATCTGAACAGCGAGCATCTTTCAGTCAAGAAATGGATGAATTCCGGCAGGAAATGAGAGAAATAATCAAAGGCAAGGCCGCCATACCCGCTCAGATTGAACCTAACCTGAACAATCTGAAGAGGAAGTCTGAGCAGGTAGAGTTTACAGAGGATACTTCTCCTAGTGACAATTTGAATGATATGTCTTATTCTTTGAATGATGCTGATTTCGTGACTACTAGGAGCGGTAGGATGCCAACCGGCGGCACCTCTTCTGAGCCACAACCGCCAGCTGAACCAGGAGCGCCAGAGGAGCAGAATAGCGGTGCTGATGCCGCTAATGATGATGTTGAAGACGGTGGTGCTGAAGCCACCATTTTGGATGATGAACTAGAGCGCGGTGCTGATGCCGCAAAGACCGGTGCTAGTGGTGGTGCTGAGGCCACCATATCTACTTTTGTTGAGCCACCATCTGTGATGTTGCCACATTTTGTACCTAAGGACTGTGGGAACAAACAGAAAAACAAAAATATGAATAAAGGAAAGGTTTCTGTTCAAATTGTGGATCCATATGTGGTGAATGATGATTATTGTATGGAGTCTCCTTCTTCACAGGCACATGGACCAATTCCTAGACCTCCATCTGAGGAGGCCCCTACCATTCCCTTCCCTGCGGCACTCCGCCGAGCGAAGGGGAATAAACGAGAAAATCCCAAAAAAGAACAATAGGTAGAGTTCGGCAATCAGATGATAGACAGATTCCATATTCAGCTGACTCTACAAGAAGCACTTGAGCACATCCCCTTCTTCAAGAAGAACCTGAAAGAGAAGACTACCGTCCGTAGGAAGAGGAGGAACCACAGATATCAAATCCATGTGCTCACTCATTCCACTTGCTGTACCATCCAGAACAAGCTGCCAGCGAAGCGACCAGATGCAGGAGCTCCCTATGTCAGATGCGAGATTCAGGAGCAGCAATTTGATCGTACTCTATTAGACAGCGGCTCTTCAATTAACCTTCTTCCGGCAGCCTTACTCGACCGACTCGAGTTTGGTCCTCTTCTTAGGAGAAGGACAGTCCTTCAGTTTGCTGATAGGTCGACTAAGAGGCCGAAGGGGTTATTGAAAGACGTGGTCGTTACCATTCAGGGCCTGAAATTCCCCGTGGACTTTGTTGTGTTGGACATGGAGATCCCTGAGTCAAGAACTGATGCCCCCATCATTCTCGGACGTCCATTCTTGGCCACAGCCAAGGCGGTGACCGACCATGATTGTGGGAAGGTATGCTTTCGCGTAGAGGGCGAGACCATACAAATAGAGACGATCGAGGAAACCAGAGCCAGAGAGTTAGAATGCTCAGAGCAGTCCAGTGAAGCAGCGCATTTGACAGAGGAAGAGCTAGACATCCACCAGGTGTGTGATTTTGTGATGACTGATGATGAATCCAACTGGGTAGATCTTGTAGCACCGACCCTCGCCTTGCCTACAGATTCACTGTATCTACAGCTCATGGCAGTCGAGAGCCGGGAGAGCACACCCCTGGATGAGGATATACCTGAGGCTGACAGTGTTGTGATGAGTGGTGCTGATAAGTTTCAATCATATTCATCTTCTTCTGATCCCTCGGATTCAGACATTGATTGGGATGATTTTGATGATTATGTGCCTTGTCTGATTCCTTCTGAGCCAACAGCCATGACAGAGTGCGAGCCAGTGCAGTTCATTGATGATTCCGCAAACCGCCCTTTGTCAGAGATTCACGCAGAGCGAGAGTTCTCCCATGCAGACCTGGTCGCCTTCACACAGACATATCAGAAGCCAGATCTGTCGCCTCCCAGTTGTCCAGAACTGAAGCCTCTGCCGCAGTCGTTGAAGTACAGATTCCTTGCGGGTGAGCTAGATATGCACCCAGTCATTATCTCAGCAGGTTTGACTGGAGAACAAGAATCTCGTCTCATGGAGGTTCTTGAAAGAAACCGCAAGGCGATAGGTTGGATTATTGCTGATCTCCAGGGGATTAGTCCGTCTCTGTGCTCTCACCACATTTATCTTGAGGATGACGCTAGGTCGTCACGTGAGTTCCAACGACGGCTGAACCCGAACCTTCGAGACGTAGTCATGAAAGAAATTTCCAAGTGGTGGAGCGCCGATTTTATCTACCCCATCTCCGACTCCAAATGGGTTAGTCCACTACATGTGGTACCCAAGAAGACGGGTATCGCTACAGTTGTCAACGAGTCTGGAGAGGAGATCGCTGCCAGAGTACCAACTTCTTGGAGGGTCTGTGTGGACTACAGACGATTGAATGAGGCCACCAAGAAGGATCACTTCCCGCTACCCTTCATTGATCAGATTATCGAGCGGCTAGCCGGGAAGAGTCATTATTGTTTTCTTGATGGGTACTCTGGATACAATCAGGTGGCCATTGCGCCTGAAGACCAGGAGAAAACGACATTCACCTGTCCGTTTGGGATGTATGCTTTCAGACGGATGCCCTTTGGTCTATGTAACGCTCCGGCGACATTCCAGAGGTGCATGTTGTCCATCTTCTCGGACATGGTGGGTGACTGTTTAGAGGTCTTCATGGATGACTTCTCGGTCTACGGCGACGGGTTCGATGCTTGTCTTGACTGCCTAGACCGTGTGCTTCAGCGCTGCATAGAGGTCAACCTTGTTTTATCTTGGGAGAAGAGCCACTTTATGGTGACTCAGGGGACGGTCTTTGGTCATATCGTCTCCAACAGGGGCATGGAGGTCGATCCGGCTAAGGTGGATATCATCAGAAAACTCAATCCACCATCCAACTTGCGTCAGTTGAGGTCTTTTCTGGGGCATGTCGGTTTCTACCGACGATTCATTCAGGACTTCAGTCGAATTGCCCGACCGCTTACTAACTTGCTGACGAAAGACACCGAGTTTATTGTCAATGATAAGTGTCTTGAGTCGTTTGAGACTCTCAAAAATATGGTTGTTTCAGCTACTATCCTTCAGCCACCCGATTGGTCTCTCCCATTCGAGATCATGACGGATGCTTCAGATTTTGCCGTTGGGGATGTGCTTGGACAGAGGAGGGAGGGATTACCTTTTGCCATTCACTACGCCAGCTGGACTTTGGATGCCGCCTAGCGGAATTACACTGTGACTGAGAAAGAGATGCTGGCTGTGGTTTTCGCTCTTGATAAGTATCGATCTTACATTCTCGGATCTAGAGTGACCATTTACACTGATCATACCGCCATCCGGTACTTAATGGCTAATAAGGATGCCAAAGCATGTCTCACCAGATGGATCCTTCTACTCCAGGAATTTGACATTGAGATTAAGGATAAACCTGGAGTCAAAAATGTGGTGGCGGATCATCTCTCCAGATTGGAGAATCTTGAGGAATCTGAGCCCATAGCACCTATCACTGAAACTTTTCCAGATGAGGCGATCCTTGCCATCACCTCTCTTCCATGGTATGCCGACATTGTGAATTACCTTGTTGCCAAAACTATCTCACAAGGTTGGCCCAGACAGCGGCTTGAGACCTTCCTTGCGAAGGCCAAGTCGTACCATTGGGAGGATCCCGTCCTTTATCATGAGGGAGGGGACAGTATCTGGAGACGGTGCATTCCTCAAGATGAGCAACATAGCGTCCTCACCTACTGCCACAAGCTGGAGGCAGGAGGACATCATTCTGGGAGACGTACAGCAGAAAAGGTGCTCCAATCCGGCCTTTGGTGTCCTACCCTTTTCAAGGATTCTGATGAGTTCGTGAGAAGGTGTACTGACTGTCAGAAGATGGGTACTTGCGGACAGAGAGACATGATGCCCATGCAACCCATTCACTTCTGTGAGGTTTTTGATGCATGGGGGATTGATTTCATGGGCCCATTTCCTAAGAGTCAGGGATTCGAGCATATTTTGCTCGCTGTGGATTATGTCAGCCGATGGGTTGAGGCCATCCCCGCACGAGCCGCAGATGCTAAAACCGTTTGCAAGTTCTTGAGGAAAAATATCATTTCACGGTTCGGGGTACCTAGAGTCTTGATTTCAGACGGGGGGTCTCATTTCATCAATGATAAGGTTAGGGCCCTTGCAGACGAGTTCGGCATCGACCATCGGGTTGCCACTCCATATCACCCTCAGACTAATGGTCTTGCCGAAGTATTGAATCGAGAGATAAAGACAATCTTGCAGAAAGTTGTCCGCCCAGACCGAAAGGATTGGTCACAGCTTTTGGACTCGGTCTTGTGGGCTTATCGGACTTCTTTCAAGAATCCATTGGGGACATCTCCCTTTCGTCTCGTCTATGGCAAGCCGTGCCATTTGCCAGTGGAAATCAAGCACAAATCTTTTTGGGCATTCACTGAGTTACTTTTAGATCCCGAGAGTATAGGAGACCAGAGAAGAGCTGAATTGGCAGCCCTGGAAGAACTGAGAGACACAGCCTTCTCCAACAGCCTACAGTACAAAGAGAAAGTGAAAACATGGCACGATTCGCATATCAGCCATAAACAGTTTGAGCCAGATCAGAGAGTATGGTTGTTTGATTCCAGGCTGAAATTATTTCCAGGGAAATTGCAGAGCAAGTGGAAAGGTCCGTATGTGGTCAGGAAGGTACATGACAATGGCAGCATCGACATATCCGAACCGTCATCTTCCTCTACCTTCCGCGTCAATGGTCAACGCCTGAAGTTATATCTAGATCATGACCCGCCGACCATTGACGTTGCCCCCATTCTTCTGGTATGAGATGTGTCCTTTGACTCATATCATCTGCATCTCATACATGGTGATCACTTCTATCTTCCGCTGTACAGATCATCTGTCCACATCACTCTTTCATCTATTGATTTATTTTATTCTTTTCTTCTTTTCTTCTTTTCCTCTTCTACCTTCTTCATCTATCAAAAAGGTGTCGCCCTTGTAGACAGTTTTCCATACTTAGGACGTACTTTGTCCTAAGTATAGGGGGTGTGCACCCCGAGTATTTCCATTCTTTGATCCTCTCCATTGTCTCCTCTTCTTGTCTATACTTAGGGATATCTTACCCTAAGTATAGGGGGAGACAATCTGAGTACGATCTATTCATTCCCACCCTTGACCCTCCCTGCGTTGTGTACAATCTGCTATACTTAGGATTATTTGATCCTAAGTATAGGGGGGACGGTCAACTTCTCATTCATTGATTCATTCATTCTTTAGACTTGCCTATACTTAGTACGAGTTATGTCTTCTCTTTTCTCCGATCTATGAGGACATAGCTCAAGCTAAGTATAGGGGGGTCGTATATACTACGTATATACTTTAGCCATAACTCGTACTTTCGTATTTTCCTAATAAATATGGCTAATAATTCTTTAAAATTCATTAAAAATCTTTAATAAAAAGATGTGATTATTCCTCAAATTCTTTTTGTACATACTGATTAATAAATCAGATGAAAATATTTTTTTGCAAAATGTTTGAAAAATAGTTTGAAAATCTTTGTGAACATCTATTGAAAACTATTTTGAAAATATTTTGTCACATGTTTTCAACCTTTGTAAAAATATTGTGATTGTAAAACTTATTTTCTTTGTGTGAAATAAAATGTTTGAAAAATGATTTGCAAATGGCTTGAAAAATGGTTGCAAAAATATTTTGAAAAATCTATCTATACTGTTTCGAAAACCTTTGCAAAATGATTTTCAAATGTGTGTACATGTTTGTAAAATGTTTGTAAAAAATTATTTTGGACTATAGTTTTCAAACAAAATTGTGTGAAAAAGCTTGTGTCAAATAAGTTTGAGGAATACTTACATCACACCAAAATTCACTATATATATGTACTTATAAAATTGACCACTTACCCTTGTAAAATTCTTAAAATCCACTTCTTGTATATATAAGAAGCACTCCCGTGTACATAGTTTTCACCTAGTTTTCAGCCAAAGCTTTTTGTTTTCAAAAATCCCAAAAACATTTGCAAAACTAAAATCCAAAAAAATTTGAAAGATCTTTTTGAAAAATACAAAAAAAATGCATCTGCATGCGCATGCATCATCTTTTCAAAAATCCATAAAAAGTTCAAAATCTTGAAAATTGCATCACAAAAATATTTCTTGCATAGCATAGCATGAGCATTTTTCGGATTGAGTTTGATAGTTGAACAAGTCTAAGTAAAATCCGGAGATTGGAGCTTGATTGGACCTTAAAATATACCTAATAACAGGAACCTTATAGGAACTGGGTTTGAGGTACTTCAGGTCTAGTTGACTTAATTCTTTGAGGATCACGGGACTTGGTTCAATGGATTCTTGACTGCCTAAGTAGAGTATTTCGGAGCACACGCACGACTCTTGTTGATAATGACCTAACTTGGACACCTGCACCTTTCACATAGCTCTCCACGGATGAGGTGGTGAGGAGGCAGTTTCCTTTGGCTCGGGGTAGCATATGAGGGTAGTACTTCTAGGCGGAACCTCTCTTCTTCTTCTAGTGAAGGAAGTGCACCTCAACTTGGTCTAGTGGTGATGAAGGCTAAAGACAGAAGCCGTGGGTTGCAATAAAGCTTCAAAAGAGGGATAGTCTACTGGCTCAAGAGGAAAATTTCTTGTATATATGCTGCACCATGTAGATATGTTGTACAGATGTTTGAAAAAAAAAGAAAAAAGAAAAAAGAACTCCAAAAAAGTGGTGGGTCGGATTGAAAATTTAATAACCCCACCGGAGTGTATATAGTCCAATAAAGCAAAAGCTTATGGTATCCATGTTACATCTCATGAAGCTTGCAGCGGGAGACTTGGCTACACTGGCTGAGCTTCCAAAAGTCTATACTTCTTCCCCCTCTTCTTGAGCCGGTTGCACTTGAACTTAGAAGGGAATACCCCGTTTCTCAAGGAAAGAGTTGCTAGACCGAGGCATTAGAGTTACCAGGTTGGGGGAGGTTGTTTCTTTGTTACTTCTGAGGTGGGGAGCTACATATCACTTACACTGTACGAGTCAGACTCATAGTCGTAAGAGTTTGCGTATGAGTTGAAGTATTTCTGACCTGGCTATTGAGGAGACTTGGACAGGGTTTTGGGGTTCTCAAGGACTGTTGGATTTCAAATTTGGTTCTCATTAAGGTTCCGACTGCACTAAAATTCCAAAGGTCCGACGTAAGCTCCAAACTTTGATTTTGTGAAGACAAGTTTAATAATCAAATCAAATCCAAGTTCTTCTTTTTCTTTTCTTTCTGCACTTATTGCATAAGTGTTTGCTAGGGACTAGCAAAGGTAAAGTATAGGAGGATGATGAATCCACATTTCGTCATCTTTATTCTATCATTTTGGCACCAAAAACCTAGCAAATGCCTGTAAATAGCATTAATATCATCATCTTAGCATTCATGCATGTGCATCTATATAGTGTATAAAAAGCTGTAATTAAAGCCACAATTATAGAATAAATAAAGAAAAGAAAAAGAATAAAATATTGCAAATATTTTATGACCCGAAACCCTGAGACCTAGTCATCTTGATGAATAGGTCGACAAGGAATAAAGTAGGGGGAGATAAGGGCTAAAAATACCAATAAAATCCCTTTTATTTTATTCATTCTTTATTCATTTTGGGACCTATTTTTGGTTCCACTTTTTGTACATCAAATAAAGAAACTTTGTACATGAAAGTTGTAGATAATTTTATAAAGAAAAATACAAAATTGATTTCACAGAAAAGTAATGTACAGATAAAAAGTTATGGTCTGAATAAAATTCCAGAATCCCAACTTTCCAGACCCGTATCTCACAAACGACAACTCCAAATGCAGCATACTCACCCTTAATTGTATATAGAATAAAATAATCTATTTAATGGCGGTGGTTTCGCATTTGGCGGAGCTACGGTTTGAAAGATGAATTTTGGACCCTCATTGTATACTTGTACAGATTAAAATATTCAATTTATTCTTTGTTTATTATTTTTATAATTTTATATTTTTATAATGTTGTAAATATTACTTATAATAATTGTGAATATTAAAATCAGAATAAAAATGTAAATAAAAATCAAAATAAAAATACTTATATACACAAAACAAAGATACAATACCTATGTACATACCTATATAACATCCTCTTCTAATTTATTAAATATACAAAATAAATCATAAAAATAAAATAAAAATATATTTGTGTATATAAAAGTATTTTATAATTTTAGAAAATAATAAACAAAAATAAAAAAATTAAAAATACAAAAATAAAAATAAATACTCAAATATGTAGATAATATACTTATATAGGGGTGTAAAAGCAACTTGTAAAAATATACTTCATAAAATAAATTAAAAATCATAATAAAATACTACATACAATTTTAAACATTTTTTATTCTTTAACCAAAAATTAATTCGGCCTTTATCTATTTTTAAACGAATTAATAAAATAATTTTTCAATCTTTTCCCTGGTTGGTCCACGTGGACCAACCAGGTGCGGTCTAGAGTTGACCTCGGTCAACTCCCTGACCGAGGCCTGCCACTTCTGACGCCTTGATTTTTTTCCCCCGTTTTCATGAAATTATGGCGCCCGATCCTTCCATTTTCTCGCCTCGAATCCTTCTTGGAACTTCTTCCCTGATCATCACTCTCCCACGACGCGCCTTCAGATCACGCAAAATCCTCATGATGCGCGCGTGGATCTCGCTTGAAGGAGACGCCACCATCTTCTACTTAAACAACCCGCCACCTTCGAGCCCAAGTTTGAACCCTCCTTAGCCATTAATCCTCCTCCCTGTTGAGCTCTTCGTGTTGCTGGAGGTGACAGCTCCGCATCCCCACCCTCAGGCGAGTCGAGGAGGCTCTGTAGCAGCTCCGCTACCTCCGCCGACCACCGGCGTCGAGGTCCTTCCACCTCAGGTCTTCCACCTTCGAGGTATCCCTTTTCCCCTTTCTTTTCGCTTCATTTTATTCCCCGTAGCTTCAGTATCAAAAATTCTTGAAAAAATCCGCTTCCCGTCGATTGATCCATCTCCCATAGCTCATCGCCGGAGCGCACCTCCGGATGTCGTCCCTTCGCCGTCCACCATCCATTTCCGACCTCCATTGCACCTCCGCGGGGTCCAGGCAGTTTGCCCTGGACCCTCTCACCCCTTTTTGCAGGTACCTGGAGCAGTACATCGCCTGGGGTCTCGGATTCGACCTCCGCCGGAGATACCTAGAGCTTCGAGCTCCGCCGCTTCTGCAGCAGCGCCTCAGAGCTTCTCCGGCGATTTTGAGAGCCCCATACACCAGAGCATCATCGTAGGAGTCTCCTGGACCTTCTTGTTGCGGCCCAGACCACCGGAGGCGCGTCAGCTCGCCGGAGGAACTTCGTCTCGGCAAAGTTCTTCCCTGTTCTTCCTCCGGGTGCCTCCACCGTCTAATCCCAGGTCCGCCCCAGAGCACACCTCAGTCGTCCGATCTTGGCCATCTTCTGCCGTCGATCTCGTCGCCAGATCTGATCTCCACCGCTGATCGCCGAACCGTCATCGCGCGTTGTGCGCGCGCCACGTGGATAAGAGAGCGGCCCTTGGCCGTTCGATCGCGCACGAGGAGATAAGGCGTGGGTATTTTGCACTTTTCCATTCGCCAAATTTTGTATTTCATTTCAGTCCATAAACTTTAAGTTGTAGTTTAAATATTTCTGTAATATTTGCAATTAGAACCCCATAGTTTTCTTATTTGCACTTAGGTCCAATCCACGTCACCTCACGTGCCCGGTGCGCGTGAGGGGGCTGGATATTTTACAAGGACCCCCCTGGGGTTTGTTTATTTCGCTTAGGTCCATGAACTTTTTAATTAAGTTGTAATGTTTTGGAGAAATTGTATCTGAACCCCTGGAACTTTGTAATATTGCAAGAATACCCCTACCAGGTCACGTGCCCAGTGCGCGTGAGTTGGACATTTTGCAACGAACCCCCTCCGAGTTTGGGTATTTGTTTTTAATCCAGAAACTTGTATTTAACGTTATATATTTTTGTGGAAATTGCATATGTGCCCCTGGAAGTTCTGATAATTGCACTTATACCCCTACTAGGCTTGTTTAACTTTTGGATGCTTGTTGTAATTATTTAAATTTTCATTTTAAGTCCAAAAATTCCACAAAAATAGGCTTAAGCTCCTGTTAACTTGTACTTGCACGGCATATTTTTGCATTGCATTTTTATTGCATTTCCATATTTATTAAAAATCAAAAACATGCATTTATTTCACTGTTTGCATTAGAAAAACCATAAAAATTGTTAAAACACTTCAAAAAATTCCAAAAAAATTACCTAGTGTCTATTTTAACCTATTCTAGTGTCAGTCCAAAAATAATTAAAAAATTCAAAAGACAACCCCTAAAAATAGCAAAACACCAAAAATCTTTATAAAAATATTAAAAATTCTAAAAAAATCCTAAAAATACAATTTCAGTTTCTGAATTTTCCTTATTTTGTTATCTTTATTATTAAATTAATTTGAGGAAGTTTTGATTCTGTTTTATATTTTTCATCCTCATTTTAATTTCGGCCAGCAACCTATCTTACTATTTATTAGTATTTTTACCCTTAAAAATACCAAAAATATTATAAAAATTTAGAAAAATCACAAAAATATTAGAAAAATATAAAAATCACAAAAACATTCCATTTCCTGTATTTTGAGCATTTTCCCCTATTTTTATCCCTCTCTTATCTCTAGTGTACATATATATTCCTTATATACATTATATCTTTATTAAAAGAAAAAGAAAATATAAAAAATATAAAATATAAAAACAAAATAAAAAATTTAGAAAATCAAAAACCAAAATACAAAATTATAAAATTAAAAGTAAAAGATAAAAATTAAAAATTAAAACCCACAAAAATATTTGCATCTTGTAGGCATTGATCACAATCACATCACATTTTGCACTTACATTGATCTATCCTGCCTTGCTCCCTGTGTTCGAACTCTCTACATACTTACACCTATACATCTTGTTTGTAGAGTTAAAAATAAATTTGACTCCACATTTATTTGTCACTGCTTGATTTATTGATTGTGGGTTCATTGTTGATTAAATACAGGATTCCTTGAGGGTCATCACAGCGACTCGATTGTCTCCGCTTTGTGAGAGACATTATACCCCTTGAATTTCGTGTTTATCAGGATCCTAATCAATTACGTCACAATCAGTGAAAATCCTAAGCTAATGCCAAAACCGCGTAAATCAGATAAGCAGTGAAATAAATGCGAAAAACAAAACCGGCGAAAAACCGCGGTGAGGTCCCCAAGCACACCGATACTCGGTGAAACAGATCCCGATAAATAACCACAGTTTGAGTCTGAGTCCCTGTATTATTACAAATAAATGGTTTTTGCAAAAAATGAAACGAATCTAATCTAAACTAAACTACGGTTATTTCACGGCTATTCTGCGGCTCCCGCACTTCGGTTCTCCTCCTCACGCTCTCTTGTGGCTCCGTAAAGAAGAGAGCCGCCTCCAAATCCCGCGGTTGCTTCGGCTTTCGAAAAAGCCGTCTCGGTCCTCGAGCCCTCGCAAGAAAGAGAAACAGAAGTGTGTCAGTCCACAAAAATATGTAAATAAATCAGATAAAAAAATATCTACAAATATCTATAGAAAATCCACGGAAAAGAAAACCACAAAAAATCGAAAAAGACTAGTAAGTCGTGATCCTCGACAACGGCATAATTCTGATGACCGAGAAATCCTCAAAGAAGATATCTCACTATCGGGCCAAGGTAAAAGCTCAAGGGTTGTTGCGACCCGAATAGAGAGACTCGGTCAAACAAGAAAAAATATAGAACCACCAAGTCGAAAGATAAATCAAGGAAATCAAATAGCGGTCCTCGATAGTTTACTAACCTGGTATAGCGACCGGGGTCGGACTCAAGGAGCACGGGTTGGCAGAGACGACCTACGAAGTAGTCAAAAAGATAAAATAATGAAGAAAATATTTTTGGTGGATTTTAATTGTTTTTAAATTTTTTTGTTTTTAATTATATAAGAAAATGGGTAAACACACAAATTCAACAATTATTTAAACACTCAACAATGCTCCAAAAATTGAAATAATTTTTTTTATTTTTATATTTTTTAAGTATTTTTGAAAATTTTATGGGAATTTTATAGTTTTTATTTGATTTTCTAAAAATCGAAAAAAGGGGGAAACAATGGATCATTGTGCAGCCAGACTTAAAAGGCCAATTAAAAACATATAATTGGCCTATAAAAATATGAAGACAATTTTTATGAAAAATATATACAAAAACTCAACTCCAGAAAAAGAGTTTCCGTTTTTTGAATTTTATAGAACTTTTAATGATTTTTATAAGATTTTTAGGGTATTTCAATTTTTATGGGTTTTATAAATCCAAATAACACCAAAATTGGACAGAAGCCGGAAAACCACAAAACTATCACTCTCCAATTTTTTTAGAATTTTTAGAAAAGTTTTTATATTTTTCTTTGATTTTCTTTTCCAAACAGTAACAAAAATATGTGTTTTGATTTTTTAAAAATAATAAAAAGCAAGTAAAATGTCTCAAAAATTAGAGAAATTTTTACACAGTGGCAGGAGCCACGTATCCAAATTTCACTTGATTTGGAGTTTATTTTCTATTTTATTCAACCAATAAAATAGTTACAGCACACAGGGACCTATTTGCAAGAAAACATAGTTCGGAGGGCTTAAATGGAACACGTGCGAAAAACTTGAGGTATAAAGTGTAAAATTCCCAAACAATCAGCACATGTTCAAATTAATTCACGCACAGGGGTATAACTGCAAATATTGAAACTAAAATTTTAATTCATAACATAGCAGAAAACCCAAGCCCATACATGCAAAATGTCCAACATATCACGTGTCGAAGCATGTGTCTCACACAGGCAAGGACTAAAATGCAAATAAAATAAACATAGTATCCCAGATGCAGATATTCCAAAATAAAAACAACGCACTAAAATATTTACAGGACTATTCTATAAATACAGAAAGAGGAGGGGCCTAAGTGAATTTCCCCTATTATTCAGATCTGATGGACGAAGGAGTGCCACGTGGAGATCCAACGGCTGTGGTGTGTGGCTAACCCTTCGCGAACGGACGGCTTTGATTCGATCCTCAGATGGATCTACGGCTGGAGGCTCCCGCAAGTGAACGGTGACGATCTAATCTGGGGCGGGAGGCTCGATCGAACGACAACTGAAGCTCCTCCAAGAACAACTCGTCGGAGAGCTCCTCCAGAGCTGCTGAGATGGGGAACAGATTGTTGGAAATGCGAGCCCACGGGGAGCCATTATGCAATAAATGTTATTGCAATTCACTCCTTAATCTGAAATGAAGAATACATAATTTGCATAATAGGTCCCTTAGTACAATTAGGGTTAAGTACCATGGCCATCTTGATGATCATACAGCTGTTGATTCAACTATTGAATCATAGAGGGTGGTGCTTGGATGAATATCTAAAGAGTTAGATTGAGGACTCATCAAGCACTGTCAAATGATTGTTAAGAGATGATCTTCAGCCTGAGTAGGAGATGACAATCCTTATCTCTGAAGGCTGATATCTGACCGACCTCTTGATGCAAGTCCTCTGCATAGGAATAGAGATTCGGAGGTGTCAGATTAGTTAGGTCAAAGAGTTGACTTAACGAGATCGAGATAACCAAAGTCCTATATCGTATGTTGTCATGATATAGTCACACATCCTCTGACCGGAGACAGATGTGTTGCTATATGTCTAAGTATGTGCATTTGGCAGACCAATAGGTTGATGACCTAATCACCGGCGCACTGGTGTGCATATAAGGGCATATGAGTAATACAATCTCTCAAAGGGATCATACAGGTTCAGTTACTGAACCGGAAGACATGAGCTCACTCATGAGATATTGGGAAGAATCAAATTCCGTGCGCACGGTCGTCTCGCTTTGGAAGCTTGACTGAATTTGTAGGTTTGATATATACTTTTGGAAAGTATATGATCAAGACCTAGGTATGATATACGCTTTTGGAAAGTGTATGATTGATACCAACTCCCAAATGATCGAATGAGAAACTTACTGATAAAACCATGAAGTAGACAGTATAAAGTTGATCCAATACTTCGGGTTTAGTCTGAGTCTTCCAGTATGCAGGATGTACAGGTATTGGGAATACCTGAGGGTGATGTGATCATAAACGATTGTATAACCATGACGCTTCCATTCCTAGGGAGTGATGAAACGGGTCTGGATTTTAGAGACTCCTCTCAGGAGAGAAGTAATCTGATCTTGGTCCAAGTGTTGGACATTGATCTGAATGTGATTCAGATGCAATAAGAAGATTAGATTTACGGTCTTGATTTAATCAAGCATCTATGGGAGGCCCGCGATCTGGATTTGAGATATGATCTCAATATCCATGTCACTATACGTGGAACAATACAATCGCCATGTCCTTATCTCCAAGTATCTGCGGAGAAAGCGCATTATCCTTGAAGGAGTTCATGGATAATTCTATTGTTGATTTATGTATCCGAGCATTGAGAAAATGGATAATTAAATGTGATTTAATTATCATGAGTAATATGAATTTGATTCATATTATAAAGAGAGTTATCTGAGATAATTAAATGTGATTTGATTATCAAAGATGTGAATAATGTGAATGTGATTCATATTATTTGAGAACAAGAGAATAAAGATCCAAGATGATTAAATGTGATATAATTATCATGGATATGAATAATGTGGATAGCAATATCCATATTAGTCATATATATTATAAATGTGATTTATAATATATAAGAGAGAGCTATTTGTGATTTACATTTGTTAATTAAATGTGAATGTGAATTGGATTCACATTGGACATTGAATTGAAAATGTAATTTACATTTTGTTTTGGGTTGTGAATATGATTCACAAATTTCCAATGGCATGATTGCAATGTTCACAAAATAAATTGGATTTATTTTTGTGAAATAATTTGCAACAAATGTTGTTGCAAATATTGGAGAGAATCATGAGATAATGTAATCTCATGTAATAGGAAAAAGGAAGCTCCCTTCCTAATGAGGAGAGGGGACGGCCACAATTCCATAAGGAATGTGGTGGTCGTCCACCCTCCTTATGGAAGGAGGCTTGCCTCCTTTCCTATCTCTCCAATGGAGATTGATTTGATATAAATCAAATTATATTTAATATATATTTGATTTTTATTAAATTAATTGTTGTTGTGCTTTTAGCAACAAATCATGACCATTGAAAGAAACAAAAATTAATGTGGACCATTGGATTTGTGTTGACACATGGATTGAGATCCATGGATCCCAAAACCCTATAAAAGGAGAGGCACCCCATTGCTCTTCTTTGCACATAAGTGAGACAACAAGTCTCTCTCTCTCTCTTTCTTTCGCTTTCTCTCCCTCTCATAGCCGTCCACCATGGATGCCCTAGAGAGGCTCTCCATCGCCGCGGCACCGTCGTTATGCTGCCCGATGTTTTGCTCGTGGAACTCCGTCTACTTCGGCATGCCTTGCTCGTGAAGAAGACGTCAGATCTTGTGTGTCGAGATCAGGAGATCCACCGCTTGGATTATCAACATGGATTGCGAGAAGCACGCGGTTCATCCCTGCACTCGCAAGCGTCTCCTCCGACGGATCAGACTTGAGACAGGAGGTCTCTTCGTTTAGAGACTTTATCGCAACCACGCTTCAAGAGGTAAACCTAATACTTGGTTGTGGTTTAGACGAAACGATCCGAGAAGTGTTCTTGGATCATGTGGTTTCGTCACATGAAAATTTTTTAATTTCCGCTTCATAGAACAACTAGTGCGACTAGTCGTTCTTCGTCGTATTCGATACGACGATCACGCTTACGTGATGCGCTTGAGGATCTAACCATATCCTTCAAGTGGTATCAGAGCCAGGTTTGTGGTTTTGGATACGATCCAGAAACCGAAGACGACTTGGGTTCATTAGGGTTTGCGAAAGTTTTCTTGCATTTCATTTTCGCATCTCTGTTTTGATATTATTTTCGGCACTGTTTAACTTGTTTAAACACTAAAATAATATTTGGATTTTATTCTCCATTAAATAAGGAAACCGTAGGATCTGAGTTTGCGTGATTTCGATTCCGTTTGCTCTAGATATGCTCATTTTAGTGAACATGTATCCACTGTTTCGGGGACTGCGGATCATGACGTAATTAAGATGTTAATTGCGGATTTGAAACGCCTTGAAATGCGTGCAAATCACTTGGGTTCTGTTGTAAATCAAGTTAGCAAACTTTAGAAATTTACTTTGCTTAATTTGGATTTAAATTGATTGAGATATGGTATTTTTAGTAAGTGAGGGTCACTGCTGAAAATACTTTCCTAATCAAGAACCTAGTGATTGTCATTTAATTAATTAGTGAAATGAAATTGTTTAATTTCCTAGAATAATTATGCATAAATATTTGTGAAATATTTGATGATAATTATGTACTTAAATGACTTTGCCCTAACCAACAAATGATTAGATGTGATCTAGATCAAGATTGGTTACATGATCTACATGATCAACATTCCAACAAACATGTTGCTTGAATAGGACTTGGGATTTGTTTAGCAAATCTCATTATAATGTTAATCAAAATTGTTTTGATTATTACTATATGGTATAATTTCGGTTGAAGAACCGATGATCATCTCAAGTACAAAATGATCTATTTTGCATTATCCTTTTCTGAGGTGGATATGGTGTCTAGTCGGAGAGCATTGGGGTTGCGGGTTGCAACGTATGTGGTCCGTCCCACTCTCGTCGGTACTGGCCATGACAACGGGTAGGGTTAGTATAATGCTTAAGAAATCATGATGTATTTCTAATTATTAAAATTCGAAATAATACGTATTTGAGATAATACCATTATTCAAGTAACTATTAAAATGTTTGTTGGATATTAATTGGATCATTAATTTAATATGATTAGATTAATTGGAATCCAATTAAGATTAAAATACTCTATTATGAATAGAGATGTTATTTCCCTTGGAAGAATTAATCATAATGAATATGATTCATAATGATTAATTAGAATTTGAATATGATATGGAGGATCACATAAGTGACATCCATGGTCTCCCGTCAAGGCGAAGGGTTCCGTCGCCAGGGATTGTATATAGGAGACGTCTGTCCGAAGTGACAACTCCTGTATGCAAGCGCATCTGGATCGGGCTCTTTGCTTCTCGAAAGAGTAAGGCCGTATACGTAGTGATTTGGAAAAATATTTTTGACATGGCAATATGTCAAAAAAGGTCACTTTTGGAAAAATATTTTTGACATGGCAATATGTCGTCGAAAGGTTAGAAAGAAAGGTGATGGTTTTCGATTTCGGTGACTTGGGGAACTGAAATATCGGCAATATTTCAAGAAATTTGCCACCATGTTTTGATGTTCAAGTATCCAAAATATGTTTCTATTCACAACGCTTAGCTATGGGATATGTTTCTTACTCAGAAATTGGAATGTAGTAGTGCACACATTGAATATTACAACTGCAAAATAAAAGAGTTGAAAGGAATTGATAGCTGGGGAAGCTTTCTACCAATGTGGCAGTCTGAAACCAATCATGCCTGCTATGACATTAAAGTCTGCCATCATTAGCAGAATTAGGTTAGGGATGTAAATCTATATTTGCAACGGTTAAAAAATATTTTTCGGTGGAAATTCGTTTGGTGAAGAAAACGGAGGGGTTGAGAGGAGAAAACTCATCGGAAAACGATGGATTTTGGAAAAGAATCGCGGGGATCACGCGGGGGAGGAGAGAGATGGAGGAAGATAATTGAGATAAACTCAAAAAATTGATTGATTCTGAACTGATTCAAATGTTGGACTCTTATCCCCTTTATATCGGAGGGTGGATTGCAAAAATAGAAAGATATTGAAAATCAAATCCTAACCACCTCTAATTTTAAATTCGAAATTCAAATTGAAAATCAACTAACTAATTTGAGATCACATGCGCTCTCTTTATTGCATCGACTCCATAATAAAATTGGACTCTAATTAATGATGGACATAAATAAATTAAGCCCTATTTATCCGCTTCATGCTACATCAACTTTCTCTCGCTTGAAAAATTCGTCTCCCGACGAATTGCTTGATCTTCAGGTGTGGTGTCGGAGAATTATTCTTGAATTCATTGAATAATTTGCTTCTATTGTGTAGCCTTTCTTGTTCAATTTCAAATTACGTTTGTAATTCTTTTCGATAGGGGGATGCACCTGCAATTTTTCTACCCCCTTCACTTAAGTAAAAGCCCACACTTATGTATAATCCTTTAATCTTTAGATAAATATGTTTTGGTGGGAGGAGTTTCTTATAATATTTCCAGTTGTACCAATCACATCCCTTTTATGAGATACGAATCTCCTTGACATTGAAAGAAAAATCTTTGCTAGGGTTTTCTTCTTTCACAGTCAGCGGTGATGGCGACAACCAAATGAGAGCGGGGAACGGCGTGCAGGTGAGAGGAGGCATGACGGGAGGCTATGGAGGTGTTGGGCGGTGATTGACTGCGCAAGTTGCAAGCGGCGAGGGGCTTGGGAGGGTGTTGGTGTTGATCAAGCAAAGGAGCGAATGGCTGTGGCTGGAGAGGAGTTGATGAACGACGCGACGAGGAGGAAAAGATAAGGAAGGTGTTGCGGAGGCAAAGGGAGCTGGAGGCGGCGACGTGGGCTCGAGTGGGACGACAAATGGGGTGCGGGGAAAGGTGGAGCTGCGGGAAGGAGAGGGTGCGACGCTAGATTTAGAGGGGGACGGTGGAAGGGTTGACGACGCGGAAGGGGTGGGCGCGGTCGCAAGTGGGTCCTGACAGATGAGGGCATGACAACGTTTAGGGAGGAGGAAGGTGGCGATGTTGGCGATGGGGAAGGGGTTGGGGGAAAATAGAAGGCGGCGGAGGGGTGAGGTGGATTGGTGGGATAGGGTCAATGGTCTTGACGTTGAGGAGGACGACGATACAAGGATGGAGTGGTAGGAGGAAGGGCTGAGGGGGTGCCGGGGTCGACATAGCCGCTGAGGGTGCGAGAATGGCAAGGAGGGGTTGTGAGGGGGCTGACCTGGTTGCTGGAGGTGCGGAATGACAGAGGGGGCCCGCGAGAGGGCGATGGGTGGCTTGGAATGTTGCTGGACACAACAACAACAACAACAAAGCCTTTTCCCACAATTAAGTAGGGTCGGCTACATGGATTCTTTGCCTCCATTGAGATCTATCTAAGGTCAATCCCGAGCTTAAATCCAAAAGAACTAAGATCCCTTCGTATAGTCTCTTTCCAACACTTCTTGGGCCATCCTCGCCTTCTCTTAGCCGGCTCAACATCCCAACACTCACATCTCCTAACTGGTGCATCAGCCGATCTTCTTTACAAATGACCAAGCCATCTTAAGCGGTTTTCTCGCATCTTATCCTTAATCGGAGCTACACCAACTTTCTTTCTGATTGCATCATTCCGAATCCGATCTTTACGTGTGTCCACACATCCACCTTAGCATTTTCATTTTTGCTGCAACCATTCTCTGCACATGTCTATGGTTCACAGGCCAACAAATGTTGCTGGACAACAAGAAGAAAATCGTTGACGTTTGTCGAAAACCTGGATAATGGCTTCTGTTGGGAAAATGAGAAAACTTGTTTATTCCATACGCCCTAGGCTCTCTTATATAGGAGAGTAGCTTATGGGTAAAATACATAAAGAGTCCAACGGGAAAAAGAAAATGCGAAAAGGTACAGACGAGAATAACATAGAATAACATATATCTCTACACTCCCCCTCAAGGTGGGGCTCTACTTAAGGCCATAGATAGCCTTATGAAGTCTACACACTTTAGAATACCCCCCCTCAACAGCAAAACCCGGTAGCTATTGCATGTAGACTTCCTCCTGTAAGTCATCATATAAGAATGCATTCTTCACATCTAATTGGTAGAGTGACCAATCACGAGTAACCGCAACAGAGAGGAGGATCTGTAGGGTGGAATGGCGAGCAACCAACGAGAATGTATAAAGATAATCCACCCCATATGTGTGTAAAGCCACGAGCAACCATGCGTGCCTTGTGTCTGTCAATGTTGCCATCTGCATTCTGCTTAACTGTAAAGACCCACTTGCAGCTCACTGTAGACACATCAGTAGGTGCTGTAACAAGGCTTCAGGTGCCTCTTGACTGAAGAGCAGCCATTTCTTCTTCAATGGTTAACGCCATCAACTATCCTTCAACGCATCTTGGTAATTCTGTGGAATATCCACCGCCGATAGTGCAATGACAAATCTCCTGAGATCTCCAGTTAAGCGACGAAAAGACACAATAGATGCTATAGGATATGACACGCAGCTGCGCTTCTGCTTCCGACGAGCAATAGGTAGTACCAAATCAACTGCCTCCTCATCTGGCCTCTGTAACACATCCTGCTCAGGGAAATCATCAGATCCAACAATATTAATAATATTCTCAGAGTATACCTCATGCGAGCTAGATGATGAGCGGTGACCATGAGCAGAAGCAGGCCGACGGGTATAGTGGAATGGCAATGGGGAAACCGAAACAATGACAAAGGTGTAGGAGATGGTAGTGGTGGAGATGGTAGTGGTGATGGTGGTGGTGGCATGTAAATAGCTTCAATAGTGTCAGAGGATACCAACTGATCACCTGTAGATGAGAAGTACATAACAGACTCGAAAAAGGTAACATCAGCACTAACGAGATACCTCCTATGCAATGGATCATAACACTTGTACCTCTTCTGTGTTCTGGAGTACCCAACGAAAACACACTTGACAACCCTAGGAGAGAGCTTGTCAATCCCTGGAGACAACTAGTGAATAAAGGCAATCGAGCCAAACACACGAGGAGTGAGAGAGAACAACTCTTTGTCAAGAAAAACAAGAGAGAAAGGAATCTTCTCACCTAAGACAGATGACGACATACGATTAATGAGATAACATGCCGTAAGAACAACATCGTACCAGAAAGAATGAGGGGCATGACTCTGTATGAGAAGCGACCTGGTGACATCAAGTAAATGACAATGTTTCCTTTCTGCAACTCCATTTTGTTGGAAAGTATAGGTACAAGATGTTTGGTGGATAATCCCTTGAGATGAAAAATAACTGGAGAGAGTATGAGTACAAAATTCCAGGGCATTATCACTTCTCACAATTTTTACAGATGCAGAAAAAACATTACGAACTTCATTGATGAAATTGATGATAATATTCCCTGCTTCATATTTATTCTTTAACAGAAAGACCCACGACACACGAGAGAAATCATCTACAATAACTATATAAAACATGTATCCCTGATGATCAGGAACACGACTAGGACCCCAAATATCGATATGAAACAACTCAAACTTGGAGAGACTACTCCGACATTGACGACTAGGAACGGTAGACCGATGGTGCTTTCCCAATTGACAAGCCTCACATTGAATGGACGTGTGAGATGAAACCTGGGGTAACACATGACGCAGTTTCTGTAGCGGTAGATATCCAAAGTGCAAGTGCCACAGTAATGGGGAGATGGATCCATCAGGTAGAGAGGAGGCTCCAGCATAAGGGGTCCGACTAAGACGATAGAGGCCGCCTTGCTCGTAGCTACGCCCAATCACGTTGCCCGTAAGGATGTCCTGAAAATGAGAGAAGATGGATCAAAAATTGCTCGACAATATAAATCCTTTGTAAGTTGGCTAATGAACAACAAATTCATCGAAAAATCAGGTGCATACAACATGTTCTTGAGATACATAGATGGTGTCAGGCTAATCTCTCCCTGACCAGTGATCGGGGAATGTGTCCCATTAGCAATAACCACAGTACGGCCTGGAGAAACCTGTCGGTAGCCTATAAGCATTGGTCACCACACAGATGATGCGTGGCACCATAGTCCATAATCGACTCTAAAGTATCTGATCCACTACTGTTAATGTATACAATAATAGTAGTTTCTGTACCTCTTTCTATTTTGTTTTTCTTCATAGTATGCTTTGTGTAATTTACCCATAGGCTACTCTCCTATATAAGAGAGCCTAGGGTTCATGGAATAAACAAGTTATTCATTTTTCCCAACATGGTATCAGAGCGACGGTCCTAGATCGGAGTTCTCGAAACCCTACCCCTAGCCCACCCCACCCGCCGGCCTCTTCTCCTTCTCTCTCCATCTCATTGGCGCCGAAGGAGACCTCCATCGCCCCAGCGCCGCTGTTCTCTCCATCGCCGCTGCCTTGCGCCTCTGCGCGCTGTGCGCATATGTGCGCTCGTGCACGCTGTCGCATCCCTGCACTGTGCGCTACTGTGCGATAGTGGTTGCACGCGATAGCACCTAGCACGCGGTGCCTCTCCTTCCTGCCGGTGCTGCTTCTCTGCGCGATCGCGCGCCACAGCACCTAGCAGCGGCAGTGCGTCTTCCTGTGCCTGGACAGATTCTCGTGCACATCCTTGTGCATCTCCAGTTGCGTGTGCGTGTGCCTCTTGCACGCGTATACGTGTGCTAAACCCTAATTCCTAGGGCACACACATCGTGATCTTCATGGGGTTAGTTGCTTGAGGTCTACACATGCAACTAATCCCATCCATGTCATTGTAGACAAATCACATATTTTGTCAGACGTTCCAGTCTTCAGTATCCAATATGTCAGAAGGCAAGGCAGATATCCCATCGATTGGCGCATTCCGTGGTCCAGCGCCTATTGTCAAGATGGACGGTACCAACTATGAACTGTGGGCAATGCAGTTCATGAGCATGATGAAGTCTACGGGTAAGAAGCACATTCTTACCGAACCAGAGCCTGCTGAGAAGACTGGAACCTATGCCTCCTGGGAGGCTGATGACGCATACGCCAAAGTCTGGCTATCTGGCACGTTGGCAATTGAGATTGCCAATGATATCCTCCACCAACCCACAGCGAAGGATATGTGGGACATTCTGGCGGCCACATATTCCCAGGCGAAGAACGAGACAAAGATTCTGCAACTCCAGCATGATATCTTCACCATCAAGCAGAATGGTCGCCCCCTACATTCTCTTTATACGTCACTGAGAGGGATGTTCAAGAAGCTATATAGCTTCATGCCCTTGACAGCCACGCCAGAACAACAGAAGACATATAGGAACGCTACTATGGTGGGAGTGTTCCTAGCTGCACTTGATCCTGAGTACGAGGCAGCACGATCACAGATTTTGGCCGACTCTACAATTCCTCCAATGGAGGAAGCCTTCCATAGACTGAGTCGGATTACAGTTCCCTCAACTGCTGCAAGTCAGGACCCTTAAGCCATGGCAGCAACCAGAGGTCATGGATCTCATTACCAGGGCCGTGGATGTGGACCCCGTGGGAAGAGTGGCCGCACTAGGCCAACATGCACCTACTCCACCGAGTTGGACATAATGAAGATACATGCTATTCAAAGCATGGATTTCCTGCATCCGCACGAGCTGCTGAGCAGATAGAGCCCCCACCTGCTGCTACCTTGGATCAGCGATTTGATGATCTTGTTGCCCGTCTGAGGGGCATTATCCCACCATCGGCTCCAGCACCGACTACAGAGAGTCATTCTGATGCGGTTGCTTCTGCCTCCACGTCTACCAGTGCTTCAGGTAGTATACTTGCCCTTCACAGTAGTAGTCCTGATACATTGCCATGGATTATGGACTCAGGCGCTACACATCACCTATATGGCGACCAGAGCCTACTTACAGGTTATACCCAAATCCCTACAGGACGGACAGTTGTCATTGCAAATGGCACACATTCCCCCATCACTGGTCAGGGGGAGATTAGATTGACACCGTCTATGCAACTCAAGAATGTGCTACATGCACCTGATTTTTCAATGAATCTATTGTCAATTAGTCAGATTACGAAGGATCTCCATTGTCGGGCAATTTTTGATTCATCTTCTTTGATTTTTCAGGACATCCATACGGGCAACGTGATTGGTCGTGGCTATGAGCAAGGAGGCCTTTACCGCCTGAATCAGACCCCATTTGCTGGAACCACATCATCTCCTTCTGGCCAAGTATCCCCTTTACTGTGGCATCTGCGTTTAGGTCATTTATCGCTTCAGAAGTTGCGTCGAGTATTGCCGTATAGTCTTCCTCACACATCTGTTCAGTGTGAGGCATGTCAGTTGGGAAAGCATCACAGGTCGTCCTTTCCCAGTCGTCCTGGTCGGAGTAGTACCTCCAAGTTTGAGTTATTTCATGTTGATGTCTGGGGTCCGAGTCGTGTACCTGATCATCAGGGACACATATATTATATTGTTTTTGTGGATGATTTTTCTAGAGTGTCGTGGGTGTTTCTGATGAAAAATAAATCTGAAGCCGGAAATAGAATTATTCACTTTCTGAATGAAATCCAAAATGTTTTTTCTACATCTGTGAAATGTGTAAGAAGTGACAATGCTTTAGAGTTGTGCACTAAGTTTCTTGCTAATTACTACTCATCAAAAGGAATTATTCACCAAACATCTTGTGCCATACATCTCAACAGAATAGGATTGCTGAAAGAAAACACCGTCTCCTCCTTGATGTCACTAGATCTCTACTTATACAGAGTCATGTTCCATATTCCTACTGGGGTGATGCAGTTCTTACTGCATGTTACCAAATTAATCGGATGCCTTCGTCTGTCTTGAATGAACAGATTCCGTTTTCACTTATTTATCCTGACAAGGATCTGTTCACTCTCACTCCTCGTGTGTTTGGGTCGGTTGCGTTTGTCCATCAGTTGTCCAGGGTACTGATAAGCTCTCTCTTAGGGCTGTCAAGTGTGTCTTTGTCGGGTACTCCAGAACTCAAAAGGGGTACAAGTGTTTTGATCCATTGCATCGGCGATATATGATCAGTGCAGATGTTACATTTTTTGAATCTATTATGTATTTCTCAGCATCTGGAGACAACCAGCTTCCACCTATACCACCGGATGCCATATACATGACACCACTACCACCTCAGATGCCATCATCAATACCACCACCACCACCACAACAGCCTATTTCACCGTTCCCGTTCCATTATACCCGCATGCTTCTTCCTCCACCAGCTCATGATCATGACTCGTCCACTAGCTCGCCTATGGTATGTAATGAGAATATTAAGGTTGATGGATCTGACGACATTTCTGAGCAGGATGTGTTACAGGTGCCAGATGAGCCTACAACTGATTTAGACATTCCAATTGCTTTACGGAAGTCGACGAGGAGTTGTGCCAAATATCCATTATCAGCTTCTGTATCTTTTGAGCGGTTATCTGGTGATTTCAGAACGTTTGCTATGGCACTTTCAGCCATAGATATTCCACGGAATCATCATGAGGCTCTATAGGATAGTAGATGGCGGCTTGCAATGGAAGAAGAAATGGCCGCACTTCAGTCCAGAGGAACTTGGACTTTGATTTCTATACCTCCAGATGTGAACCCAGTGAGCTGCAAGTGGGTGTTCACAGTGAAGCAAAATGCAGATGGCTCTATTGACAGGTACAAGGTACGTCTGGTGGCACGTGGCTTCACACAAACATATGGGGTGGATTATCTTGACACATTCTCGCCTGTGGTACGTCATTCCACCCTAAGGATCTTGTTGTCAGTTGCAGTTGCTCGAGACTGGCCGCTCCATCAGTTGGACGTGAAGAATGCATTTCTATATGGAGATTTGCAGGAAGAGGTGTATATGCAACAACCACCTGGTTTTGCTGTTGAGGGGGAGTGCTCCAAGGTATGCAGGTTGCATAAGGCTATCTATGGACTTAAGCAGAGCCCCAGAGCATGGTTTCAGAAGCTCTCGGATCTCTTCGAGAAACAAGGATACAAACGCTCCAATGCTGATCATTCCTTGTTTGTACAAAAAACAGCGAGAGGTATCATTGTCATTATGGTCTATGTTGATGATATCTTGATTACAGGAGATGATGAGCAGGGCATAAGGCAGGCGAAAGAAATGCTGGGTAGTGAGTTTGTCACTAAGGACCTTGGGGTCCTTAGATACTTTCTGGGGCTTGAATTTGCCAGAAATTCCTATGGACTAGTCATGTCACAAAGGAAATATGTTACAGATCTGTTGAGTGAAACATGTATGCTTGAGTGTCGACCTGCTACGACACCAATGGACCCCAGCATGAAGCTTTATGAAGATAACACAGAGGAGGTGGACAGGAGAAGATATAGAGAACTGGTAGGCAAACTGTTGTATGTCACGATCACTAGACCAGATATATTGTTTGCAGTGAGTCGTGTGAGCCAGTTCATGGAGCAACCACGCCAGGTGCATATGGATGCAATACATATGATACTTAGATATCTCAAATCTTCTCCAGGTGCAGGTCTGCTATTCAAGAAAGGAAAGGGGATTTCTATCTCAGCATGCGCAGATGCAGACTATGCAGGATGTCTTAAGGATAGGAAGTCCACCTCAGGGTATGCTGTCTATGTTGGAGATGCCCTAGTCTCATGGAGGAGTAAGAAACAAACTGTGGTAGCTAGATCTAGTGCTGAATCCGAATATAGGGCTATGGCCCAGGCTACTACAGAGATGATGTGGGTGAAAGCTGTGCTTACAGATCTATGTTTAGATGTACCTCTTCCTATGAACTTAGAATGTGATAATCAGGCTGCCTTGTTTATTGCAAACAATCCTGCATTCCATGAGCGGACCAAGCATATTGAGGTGGATTGTCACTTTATACGGGATATGATTCAGAAAGGATTCATTGCTACATCTCATGTTACTTCAGAGAATCAGACTGCAGACATATTCACCAAGGCATTGCTACGAGGTCCATTTCAGAAGTGTGCTTCCAAGCTGAGCATGATTGATATCTATGCTCCATCTTGAGGGGGAGTGTTAACGTATACAATAATAGTAGTTTCTGTACCTCTTTCTATTTTGTTTTTCTTCATAGTATGCTTTGTGTAATTTACGCATATGCTACTCTCCTATATAAGAGAGCCTAGGGTTCATGGAATAAACAAGTTATTCATTTTTCCCAACAACTACTGCTAGTGAATGCATAAGTGCTACCTGAGGTACTGGTGGATGCAGAAGCAGCAACGTCAGAGTGACTCTCCGAAGTAGGCGCTGAAGCAACAGGGCCAGATGGAGGAATAATGCCCTTGAGACGGGCTACAAGATCATCAAAGTGTTGATCCATAGATGAAGCAGATGGAGGCTCAATCTGTTCAGCTACTCGTGCAGAAGCAGGAAACCCATGTTTGGAATAACATGTGTCTTCGGTATGTCCAGAACGGTGGCAAAAGGTGCATGATGGCCGAACACGACCTCCTCTGCCCCGAGGTCCACGACCATGAAACTGATGATGACCCCCACGACCTCGATTGGCTGCCATGGCTGAAGCGGTCTGATTTGCAGTAGACGAAGGAACAATAATACGACTCAGCCTGTGAAAAGCTTCATCCATAGGAGGAATAGTGGAATCCGCCAAGATCTGGGAACGTGCTGCCTTGTACTCTGGATCAAGGGCACCCAGAAATACACCCACCATAGTGGCATTTCGATATGTCTTCTGTTGCTCTAGCGTTGCTGTGAGAGGCATGAAGCTATAAAGCTTCTCAAACATTCCACGTAAAGACGTGTACAATAAGTGTAGAGGTCGTCCATTCTGCTTAATTGTAAATATGTCATGTTGAAGTTGCAGAATCTTCGTCTCATCTTTGCCTGTGAATAGGTGGCAGCCAGAATGTCCCACATTGCTTTGGCAGTGGGCTGATGGAGGCATTGACCCCTGTCTTCTCAGCAGGCTCTTCCTCAGTAAGAATGTGCTTCTTATCGGTCGACTTCATCATACGCATGCACTGCATGGCCCACAGTTCGTAATTTGAACCATCCATCTTCACAATAGGCGTTGGACCTCTGAAGGCGCATGTAGATGGGATGTCTGCCTTGCTTTTTGACATTATGATAATGGAAGACTGGGGGAGTAGACTGAAGATATGATCGTCTACACGGACATTAACGGGTTTAGTTGCATGTGTAGACTCAAGCAACCAAACCCATTAATCTGGAAACGCGCGTGCGGAACGAGTACTGGAGCCGCACGCGCGCTGGCCTAGGATTGCACGCGTACAGAAATCACACGCGCAGATATGTGCACAGATGCGCATGCAGGATCACGAACAGGGGCACGCACAACAGCACAAAGGCACACACAGAGATGCATACGGCTTCACGCGCACAAGCGCTCAAAAGCGTGCACCGATGCACAGGGGGCGCACGACCTCACGCGCACAGGCGCTCAGGAGCATGCACCTACGCACAAGAGCATGCGCAGGCGCACAGGAGCGGTGCAGGCGCACAGGAGAGTGCGCAGACACAGGCGCACAGGAGCGCTGACGCCGGGGCGACGTGAGATCGAGTAGGGGGTGGCGCGAGGCAGTTCGAGGCGGCGCGAGGCAGGGAGGCACGCGCGGAGGGCTCGAGGGTGGAGGCTAGGGTTAGGGTTTGGTTCGAGAACTCCGGTCTAGGTTGGTCGCTCTGATACCATGTTGGGAAAATGAGAAAACTTGTTTATTCCATACACCCTAGGCTCTCTTATATAAGAGAGTAGCCTATGGGTAAAATACATAAAGAGTCCAACGGGAAAAAGAAAATGCGAAAAGGTACATACGAGAATAACATAGAATAACATATATCTCTACTGCCTCGATGGTGAGAGACTTCGATTCGGTGGCTTTCTTGGCATCGATTTTGGCGGCACTTAGGGTCTCAAAATCAGCAACCAAACCTTGTAATTTGTTTGGAATTCGAACAATATGGCAATTATCTCCTTGTTTTAGGCTTTGTCGGCTCGTCGTTTACGTTCTGACGAACGATAGTCTTTCGTTGAATGGTGGCACGAACATCTGTATGGATCATTAGATCGCGATGACGATCTAGATGCCATGCTCTGGTATCAAATGATGCAAAATTAAAATTTGCGAATTAAATTGGCGGTAGAAAAATTATTTGGTAGAAGAAATTGGAGGGATGGAGAAAAGAAAGTGCGCCAGTTGCGCGGGAATCGAGAAAGAATCACGAAGATTGCGTGGGGGAGAAGGGATAGAGGAGATATGAGATAATTCTCAAATTAATTTCAATTTGAACATGAACTCTTTTTACAAATGACTACCATCAACTTTATATAGGAGGGGTGAGATTACAAAAATAGAAAGAAATCATAATTCAAAATCTAACCGCCTCTTATTTTAAATTCGAAATTCAAATTTAACATAGAATAACTAATTTGAGATCTCATGCGATCTCTTTATTGCATCGAGTCCATAATAAAATTGGACTATAATTAACGACGAGCATAAATAAATTAAGCCCTATTTACCGCTTCACACCGCATCATTAGGTTGGCAGCAAGAACATGCCCTTCTTCTATGATCTGTACATCATTCAAGTACGTACCTGTAGGCAAGTGAAAGCATCGAGGTTCATGTTGTTGGCCTTAGTGGGGAAGCTAGAGAAACACAAAGTTGACTAATCCACAAAATAAAGAGATCGGGAAGGCAGCAATATAGAAACCATGGGACACTGGTGGGAGAAAGTACTCACTGTTTTTCCCTGTTAAATTTGTATTGTGAGGGCACCGTTCTTTAAGATTGCTAAATCAAGTTTGTTTGTTTCTTTCTTTTTCGTAAGAAAAAGTTTAGTGACTAATGCATCTTGTATATGTTAATGTTTGTATGTGTTGGTAAAAGCAGAACCTGCAAACTCGTCTCATGGTTACTTTTTCTGTGTATCATATTCTCTGTTTCAGTGTCATACAAGTTATCAAGGAGGAAGCCTGATGATCTGAGGTTGGTTCATTCGATTCTTTTCGGAAGGAAGGGGAAGGTAGCTGATTGCTGGGCACCCTTTGCTGTATTATTAATATTGTTTTCACATGCACATTTGTCATCTTTTGTAGAGTGCCTGCCTTTTATACCAATTTCTTGATTTTAATTTGTTATCTGTGACGTGTCCTTTATCTATTCACCAGCTCCTTTACTTTCTTGCTTATGAGTATAAAAGATTATCAGACATGTTGTCCAGGAACCAGTTCTTTGTCCAGTATTTCGAAGCATCATTATATACACTACATATATTTTTTCAATATTTTGTGTTGGTGTCTCTTAACCCATGTAGCTGACAATTTTTTTGTATGAAAGAAGGCTTTAGAAGAATGTGACCTGTGCTGAGATAGTTGTATCTCATAGTACTTTTTATGTTTACATTTTTTTCATGTATCGTTTGTGTAATTTATCCATGGCTTTTCTCCTATATAAGAGAGCTTTTGGGTCTCAATAATAGTCATGAACTTATTTTCCACCAACATGGTATCGGACCAACAGTTCTAGACCGATGTTTGCGTACCCAACCCTAACCTTACACATCTCGCCCCCCCCCCCCACCCGCGCCTGCCGCCGCCCAACCCTCCCGGCCTCCCAGCGCCGCCCAGCACCGCTTGGGGCCCCGACGACCTCTACTGCCCCCAGCACCGCCACCGTAGGGCTCCCCTCCAGCCCTGTTGCGCGCGGTCCATGGCGCTCAGCCCTTTGCGTAGCATCTTCCTGTTGCCCTATTCCGGCCGTGGGCCCCTGTTGGCCACTGCTTTCGGCTGACGCAATTTCAAGGCTCTAACCTTCACAAAAAGGTTATAAGGATGGTTGTATGAGTCTACGATACAACCATTCCTCCTTATGATTGTGTAGACATTATCTAACCAGTCTATTATCCTGCTTCTCTGTGGTTCTGATCGTTTCTATCATGTCCGATGCCAAGAGTGACATGTTTTCTTCTTCTGGGGCATTCAAGGGCGCGTCTCCCATCGTGAAGATGGATGGAACCAACTACGAGTTATGGTCCATGCAGTTTCGCACACTTATGCAATGTCATAATAACGAACATATTCTGACGGACGCAGAACCAATGGATAAGACGGGGATATATGCAACATGGAAGCAAGATGATGTTTATGCCCGTATCTGGCTCTCAAGGATACTTACCACTGAGATAGCCAACGATATAGTGAATCAACCCATGACCAAGGCGATGTGGGACATACTAGCAGATGCCTATGGGCAGGCAAAGAATGAAAGCAAGATTCTCCAACTGCAGTTTGACATTTTTTCGACCAAACAAAATGGTCGACCACTCGACACTCACTACTCCCATTTGAGGGGCATGTTTGAGCGTCTACATAGCTTCATGCCTATTACCACCAACATTGAGCAACAACAACAATATCGGAATGCTACAATGACAGGAGTGTTTTTATCGTCCCTCGACCCTGAGTACGATGCCACCTTCTGGATTTGTGGATCTGTGTCTCCATTTTTGTGGCATCTTCGCTTTGGGCACCTTCCTCTTCAGAAGATGATTTATGTGCTTCCACAGATATCTACTCGTTCTGCTTTGGACTGTGAAGCCTGCCAACTTGGGAAACATCATCGTACCTCTTTTCCGAGTCGTTCGAGTCGTCACAATAGTCAGTCTTTCGAGTTGTTCCATTTTGATATTTGGAGTCTGAATCGTGATCCTGATCATCAGGGACATCGTTTTTATATGGTTGCTGTGGATGACTATTCTAAACTATCTTGGGTTTTTCTATTAAAGCATAAGTCTGAAGCTGGCTCCATTATTAAAACTTTTCTTCTTGAAGTTAACAATATCTTCTCTGTTAATGTGAAATTCATTCATACTGATAATGCTTTGGAATTTTCCACTTTACATTTAGCAGACTTTCTTAGTTCTCATGGGATAATTCATCAGACTTCTTGCAATTATACATCCCAACAAAATGGTGTCGCAAAGTGTAAACATCGACACCTTCTTGATGTCACGAGATTTTTGTTGATTTAAAGTCGTATACCTCAGTCTTTCTAGGGGGATGCGGTTCTTTCCGCTTGCTACCCAGTGAACCATATGTCGTCCACTGTTCTCGGAGAGAAAATCCCTTTCTTGACCGCGTTTTCCGAGAAGGAATTATTTTCTCTTACTCCCAGAGTCTTTGGATCGGTGGCCCTTGTCCACAACTTCACTCCTGGATGTGACAAGCTCTCACTTAGAGCTGTCAAATGTGTCTTTGTTGGTTATTCCCGTACACAAAAGGGATATCAGTGCTTTGATCCGGTTGGGAGAAAATATTATGTGAGTGCTGACGTCACATTTTTTGAGTCCATTATGTATTTTTCCCCTACAGGTGACAGGTTGTCAGGTACTAATGCTAGAGAGGATGTTGTGGTTCCTCCTCCTCCTCTGTTAAATGATCCTCGGCCTTCTTCACCTCCTCAACCGCCACCACCTCCTCCTCCTGCAATAAAATCCATGTCTTTACCACATGTCTATACTCGCAGGTCCTCTACTTGCACCTCTGCTCATGTGCCATCCACATCATCCACCATGCCACAGGTATGTCCTGAAAATACTATTTCTACTGATGGCACTGGAGCTTTGAATGATACACAGGAAGGATCAAAGGCAGAGGACACAGATGCTGATGACCTGGATATTCCTATTGCCCTAAGGAAGTCTAGGCGTGGATGTGCCAAGTATCCACTTGCTGCGCATGTCTCCCTAGATCATCTTTCTGAAGATTACAGGAAGTTTGTAGTGGGACTATCTGCTATCACTATCCCACGTACATATCAGGAGGCACTTCAGGATAGCCGGTGGTGTATTGCTATGGAGGAAGAGATGGACGCTCTTCAGTCACGGGGTATCTGGAGCATTGTTTCTGCCCCGCCTGGTGCGTCGGTTGTGAGCTGCAAATGGATATTCACGATAAAGCAAAAGGCAGATGGTCAAGATTTGTGGCCCGGGGGTTCACCCAAACCTATGGGGTAGACTATCAAGACACCTTCTCTCCAATAGCAAGACACTCGACACTACACATTCTTCTGGCAGTTGCAGTTTGCAAGGACTGGCCTCTGTACCGGCTTGATGTGAAGAATGCATTTCTATATGACGATCTACAGGAAGAAGTGTACATGCAACAACCTCCAGGGTTTGCTACTGAGGGGGAGTCCCAAAAGGTGTGCGAACTTCATAAGGCGATTTATGGTCGAAAACAGAGTCCGAGAGCCTGGTATCAGAAGCTATCGGAGTTGATAGAGCATCAAGGGTTTCTACGCTCCACTGCGGATCATTCTTTGTTTGTTAGGAGGATGCCAAGAGGTACAGTGGTTATACTTGTTTATGTGGATGATATTGTCATTATAGGAGATGATGAACAGGGAATTCATACTGCCAATGAATTCTTAGCCCAACAATTTGTGACCAAGGACCTTGGCTACCTTCGTTACTTCCTTGGGTTGGAGTTTGCCAGGAATACGCGTGGTCTGGCAATGACGCAACGGAAGTTTGTTATGGATCTTCTTTCTAAACAGGTATGACATGATGCAAAACTGCTACTACTCCTATGGATGCAGGCATGAGATTGTATGATGAGGACACTGAAGAAGTTGACAGAAGGAGATATAGAGAGCTAGTTGGGAAGCTTCTATACGCCACCATCACCAGGCCATACATTGCATTTGCAGTAAGCAAGGTCAGTCAGTTTATGGAGCAACCCAGAAAAGTACACATGGATGCGGTACATATGATCTTGAGATACTTGAAGAATTCACCTGGTTCGGGTCTTATATTCTGTAGGGACACATCCCTTGATGTGATAGCATGCGCAGATGCAGATTACGCAGGTTGTCCAAAAGACAAGAAATCCACTTCTGGGTTTGCTATTTTCATTGGCAGTTCACTTGTTTCATGGAGAAGCAAGAAGCAGACAGTGGTGGCTAGATCAAGTGCAGAGTTTGAATACAGGGCGATGGCCCAAGGAAGTGCTGAAATGATGTGGGTGAGATCGGTGTTGACTAATCTTACTATTGAGGTTCCTCTACCTATGCAGCTTGTATGTGATAACCAAGCAGCTCTATTTATTGCCAATAATCCCGCCTTCCATGAACGCACAAAGCATATAGAGGTGGATTGTCACTACACTAGAGATATGATTCAGAAAGGTCTCATATCCACTTCTCATGTGTCCATTGGAGATCAGTCCGCTGACATTTTCACCAAAGCCCTTGCTAGAGGTCCATTTCAAAGGTGTTGTTCCAAACTGAGCATGATAGATATATATGCTCCAGCTTGAGGGGGAGTGTTGAGATAGTTGTATCTCATAGTACTTTTTATGTTTACATTTTCTTCGTGTATCGTTTGTGTAATTTACCTAGGGCTTTTCTCCTATATAAGAGAGCCCCTGGGTCTCAGTAATAATCATGAACTTATTTTCCACCAACAACATGTAATTTGACCTTACTGATTTCAGGCTACAGATTTCAAGAGACACATATTTCAGTTCTCTGGATTTGTATGGCACGGAGACGAGGCAAGTCTATCGAAAAGTCTAAATTGCTTTGCCCTTTAAATTTAATTGTAAAGTAGGAGACCGACTCTCCATTTATCAGTAATCTCTTTCTCTTATACAATACAAGCATTATGTATGACATTTCTAGGATAAGCAAAAATCCAAGGTGAAGGATAAGCTTGATAAATGTGTCAAAGAAAAACTACTGGATCTATGCGACATATTTGACCTATCTGTTCCAAGAGCTACTTCGAAGAAGGTGGGTTCATCTTTGACTGTTTCTAGTGCTGCCGTATACCTTTTTTAAAATCTGACTTTGGCTACTTGGTATTTCAGGAAGATCTTGTTGCAAAATTGTTGGATTTCTTGATTTCTCCCCATGCTACAACTGATGTTATACTTGCGGAGAATGAACAGGTTTTGCATCACTCCTTTCCCCACCCTTCATGTGATTTTCTGGGGATGTTTTGCATTTTTTGCTTTTCTTGTGGACTAGGAAAGGATCACGTTTTCTTTTATGAAGAAAGTTTTTGGTTTCTTCTTTGCAACCTGTCCTGACGATTTCCTTTGCTATGCATGGGTAAATTATCAGTTCTTTTTGTAATTTCTGCATTTCAGCCCAGATTAAGAGGGCATGTTGCAGATTTTAGAAATATATGGTTATATATTTCATGAGAGTTTGGGGGTTGTTTGAATGTTTTTCTTGGGATATTAGATAGTGAAGTATCGAGTTAATGAGGTAATTAGATCTTGTGGAAGATATGTCAATTATGTGGCATGGAATCATATATTTAGTCCCACATCGTCTATTATGGAGGAGTTAGACGTGAGTAGGGGCTATATGTAGGGTCTTGTACTACAAGTTTCAATCAAAAGAATCAAAAACATAACACAACTATTTGGCTGCTGTTCCCATGGAGTAGGAAACTCATCTCGACTACTTTGAACCTTGTACATCAATGTTTCGATATGGTGTTTATTATGTTTACCTCTTTATTTCATATATAGACATGATGTTCGTGTACTATAGAGAGTACGTTACCAAGGGTCGGTTTTATTGTGGTCATTTTATTTTTCAAGGACCCTGATGTTTGTGCAATTTTGAGGGCAACATCAAGAATATTTGCAGCTGGCAATGATGAGCCACATTGGGAAACATCTAAAGCATCACATGCATGGCAGTTCGATGGGTTTCACAAAGCCATATGAGTAGTGTGATTAGGCGATGACCTCATATCATACCCCCTTCTTGTGGTCTTCGGGGGAGGAGGTGCGCCCCAGATCCATCTTCATGGCTGAAGGAAGGCAACAATAACACGATTTTTCCACTCCATGGTCAGCGACAGAAGACACATGAACTATATTCACGACCTTAACGTGGACATAGAGGAGGTTCATGATGACAGTGAAGCGGGAACTGCTCTTTGGGGACACTTCTATGGTCTTAGTAGATGAATCTCTTGGCATAGTTAGGGCTGGCGTGATAGGGGGATCAAATCGATCTCGATGACTCAGACTGAGATGCTCTTATTCCCCTTACGGAGGCAAAAGTTAAAAATGCAATCTTTCAATTGAATGCAGATGGTTCTCCAGCTTTAGATGGATTTTCAATTTTCTTTTATAGAGAGTTTTGGGAGCTGGTCAAGGAGGATGTTCTGAGAGTTCTACATGATTTCAGAGAAGGTAACCATGGCTTTATTCGGATTAACAAGACGTTATTGTTTCTGCTACCCAAGAGGGAGATTTCTACAAGGGTGGGAGACTTCAGGCCCATTGCACTTTCAAATAGCATTTACCTCATCATCAAAGTTCTGATGAACAAACTTCACAGAGCGTTGAATGATATCATTTCACTTGAACAATCTGCTTTCATACCAGGGAGATACTTGGCTGATGGTTGGGTGATGGCGTTCGAGATTGTCTATGATTGGACGAGAAATCAAATGAAAGGTTTATTGTGGAAGGTAGACTTTTCTAAAGCTTACGATTATGTAGACTGGCGTTTTCTTTGGACATCCTTGGAATAGAGAGGATTTCCGTCTATGTGGATCTCATGGATGAAACGATGCATTACAATGGCATCTTACACTGTTTTAGTGAACATATGATAGGAGGGTGGTTTCTTCCAACCACAACATTGAGAAAACAATCATGTTGGGAGGCGTGTAGGCTAGTAGATGGGGGTTAGGGCACGCGTGGGGTACCTGAACTCCTTTCTAGGACCGTCGCTCTGATACCATGTTGGGAGAAAACAATCACTTGCTTATTCATGAAGTCCTAGGGTTCTCATATATAAAGGAGAAACCCGTTAAGTAAATTACATAAAGAGAACAGAGAGAATAAAGAAATACATAAATAACTATGTCCGTGATAGCATGTGGAGAGAAAAGAATGAGTTGTTTATTCACGAGGCACCAGGGTTCTCTTATATAGAGGACAAACCTATTGGGCAAATTACACAAGATGGATCGAAAGAAAAGAAAATACAAGAAAGCAATAAATGATAACCAATATATCAACAAATATGTTTAATGAAGGAATACTAATTATATAGATTTTTATTATCAGACTCGACATCATATTCCTCTTTTTCATTGCCATCTACTTCACGTATCAAGTCCTCTGTGCAAATCGAAGCTTCTACGGTGGTTGGATTGAGACAGCTTCTCTAAACATTGAGGACCCTCCCCGATTTCGAATGCTCTCTCTGAAGCAACACTTGAGTCTAGAATTGTAAGAATATACGAGCCATGTGTGATAAGATTCGATATTTGCTCTCATTTATTTGCCACCAATTCAAAATATCAAATGTTTCATTGTCAACGTTGTTCGTAGAATTGTCTTTCATGTATAGCTGAATCTTGGAAAATAATCTGAAGAAATCATGACTTTATTTTGTTTTAGGAATTTCATTCTGATGTCCTTTCTTCTCGGTGCACAAGGATTACTTTAGTAGCACTTTACATCATGTTTTATGTGTATTCCTTTCGCTTAAAAACAAATGCATATTCATCAAATAACACTTGGAAGACTCTACATGTGCTATATATTCAGTCACTTCCTCTACGGAGTAAAGTTTTGAATAAGAGAAACACAGACTCAAATTTGCACCGCGGATCTAGAACTATTGCAGTGGCAAGAAGCAACATAACATCCTTGTTTGTCCAGTACTTGTCAAATTTAATGTACATTTTAGTGGCCATGCTTCGAATTGAAATATCCTCATTTCTTTTTCAGCGAAAAGCAAATACTTCTCTATCTCAAAAATCAAACAAAACACAGAGCAGCTGCATATTTCTGGCTAGAGAAGATCTTCGTTGTGGCATAAACGTTCTCAAAAATTCCATGGATGAGCTCCCTCTTTTCCACTCAGTGGATAAAAGGACGCCCATTAAATGCAAATCTCAAGTCTTCATTTGATTGAAGACTTTCTGATACAATGATGCGGACTTAAGCATATTCATCTCGTATTGATGCACAACTGTAAGGTTTTTGTCACTGCAATGTGCTCCTAGCAGGCATATTCAAGAATTTCTTGATGATGTCGGGAAGAATATGTAATGCACTTCAGCACGGTGTGGATTTTGTTTATAATTTCTCTAATCCCAAACAACTAATCCTGCATTATTATGTTAAGAATATGTGCCCAACATTACACACGGGAAAATGCACCACAAAAAAGTGAATTTGTTGATGAATACTGGTCAACCAAATTCCTCGTCTCGACATCAGTTGTGGACGCATTGTCAGCAGTTAGTGTGCACAATTTCCTCACATTCCATGCGCACGACTGACTTATCAACCAATCTGCAATGTTCTCTCCCATATGATGCAAAGCAACTGCTGCAAAGCTCAGTTTTTTTTGCTACTTGTAATGATCATCAATAAAATGTGTTGTAATTGTCATGCACTCTTAAGAAGACCACATGCCAATAATTACGCAAATTCTCCTTACAGATTTATAGAGGATGCTGAATAATTTCAACTTCTCAGTCTCATACATTTTCAAGCAGTCTCTCTTCATTGCATGGCCTCAAATTTCAGCGAAATTCGGTCGAATTTCTGTCGAATATCGATATCCAGTCGAAATTGAAATTCGACCGAAATGACCGAAATATGGGGGTCCTAGTACAAAAAATGACCGAAATGACTGAAATTTCGGTCGAAATTCCACCGAAATTCCATCGAAATTCTGTTTTAGCCGATACCGAAATGGTGACCGAAACCGACATTTAAGGCCTTGCTTCATTGTAAAACAAGGCAAGACCTTGTATTTAAGTTGTAAACTCCCTGTGTAATTACAAAACTTGGGATTTTCTACAGTCCTGAACGACATTTCTCCTAGATTACTTATTTTACAAATTCCATTCAGCTACGTTCTTGATTAAATTTTCATGTTAAAATTGTGCTCCCTTTGCCCGAGTTAATCACATTTAACATGGCTTGAGATTTTTCATCCTTCCTGTAGTACATATATTTATTCTCTAGATGACATATACGATGACTTGTGCTGCTATATGACATGATAACGATTTCCTATAATGATTACAACGACACATCTCCTTGCCTTCTACACCTATCTTGGTCAAAAGTTTTCAAACCCAATATTGAGACTGATGTGAACGTTTGTTAGACCTTTCGAGTTTGACGTGGTCCTCTTTCTCTTGTTCTTCTCTAATCACAACCTCCTCCTTTGTAGGATAATGATTAAATTATCCTAGAACGTTTGTTAACTTCCTCATTTGTATTTGACATCTATTAAAGGATAATGATTAAATTACAACCACCACAAAAATCATGAACATTCAACTACCACACTCAACATAGTAAACAAGCCACAAGATGTATACACATGTGACACATTGTTAGGAGTATATATGTTAAGAGAATATTCTATATGGCATGAGCATATGTTAACAGAATATTCTATGTAGCAGGAGTATATGTTAAGAGATATTCTATATGGTAGGAGTATATGTTAAGAGAATATCCTATGTGATAGGAATATTCTGATGCATTTATGTATTTTCTCCTTTTGTCCTATATAAGGACCCCTTGACCTCTAGAATAAAACAAGCCTTTCTATTATTTCATTCTTTTTTCCACATGGTATCAGAGTAGCGGTCCTATACCGGTGGTCTGACATAAATCCCTCCGCCACCGACAATCACAAGTCCTCCCTAAGCAGCCGCCTCCTACCTGCGACGACTCCAAGCGCCTGCAGCGCAACCCGTGCCACCGCTCGCTGCTCCAGGCAGCCCAACGCTGCCCCAAGCACTCGCCCATGCCATCCCAGGTGTCCTGCGCCTTCGCTTGCGTCCTGGGCGTCCCCCCAACACCGTCAGATGCCATCCCAGGCTTCCTGCGCCACCCTAGGTGCTCGTCAGCACCGTCCCAGACGCCTCGTGTTGCTCCCCGCGCATCAACTACCTCTCTCCTTTGCCGATCACCTAGGGTATCATCACTTGATGTCGATTACCTAATCGATGCACTGCTAGGTCTCCGTGATGCTTGAATAAGACTGCAAGAACTAACTAGGTCACTTTTTCTTGACCTACTCGCCCACCATGGCATCTGCAGAGCCCAAGCCCATGTATCTGAATTCTTCTGTAATGGTATAGGGTACTTCTATAAATCTAAAAGGCTCCGAGAATTATGTACTATGGTCTAGATCCTTCAAGGTGTTTATTGGTGGTCAATGAAAGAACTATGTTCTCACAAAAGATCCGTCCAAGGAGACGGGCAAAGACTAGGATACCTGGTACGTGGACAATTGCCAAGTGATTACTTGGATGACGAACAACGTCGATCCAAATATTGCATCAAATCTTCTTTACAAGGAGACGACAAAGACTATGTGGGAGAGACTTGAGAACACCTACTCTCAAAAGACAACTAAGTCCAAGCTCTCAGATATCTACACACAGATTTGGTCTGCAAATCAGGGAGATACATCTTTGGTCGAGTACTACAGGCTCCTCACATTCATGTTTAAGGAACTTCTTATCTTTCAGCCTGCTTGTTGTGATAAGCAGATAGGTGAGCGTGCAGAATGGCAAGTGTATCGTTTCTTGTCAGGATTACATCCGCGATACAAAACTGTGAAGGACCAATTTCTAACTGTTGTTGCGCTACCCACTCAAGAGACTATATATGATCGACTACATGAACTCGATTCTCCCTCTTCTCAACTATCTACGAAGACTACTGCACATTTTGCTAGAGGATGACCTAACTACCAAGGAGGACGCGGTCATGGCCGTGAGGCTAGACGAGGACATGACCTCGGACGTGGACGGGATCCTATCACTGCCCGTTATCCAGCATGCACTCACTACGGACGATGGAATCATCAATCTGAACATTGTTGGGTAAAGTTTGGCATGCCTACTAATGCCAACAGTGCCTATGAGGCTACCTCATACGAAGACCCATATGATAATACAGATACCTCGCCAAAACAACCGTCTGGTGATAGTCAGACATCGTTCACTGCATCTGAGTATGCTCGTCTACGCCGGCTGCTACAAAATCCTGCAGTAACACTAGTACCTCTGCTCCTACTGCGAGTCTAGCCACTACTTCAAGTACACTTGCCAATGTTGCCTCTGCATCCATCCCTACATGGATCATTGACTCTGGTGCCTCAACTCATCTGACGGGAGAAGGTAGTCTTCTCACCTCTGCACATCCGGCTTCCGTTGTGAGGACTGTTCGGGTTGCCAATGGAGCTCATTCCCCTATCACTAGTGTGAAGTCTATGCACTTTTCATCCAAACTCTGGCTTACTGATGTGCATTGTGCTCTTGATTTTCTGCATAGTCTCTTATCTGTTCATAAGTTATGCCAGGAACTTAATTGTCGTGTGATTTTGATGAGTTCCGTTGTTATTTTCAGGACATCTGGTTGAGACAGATTTTTGGTGGAGGACATGAGAAGAACCACCTATGTTATCTTGATATCCCTTCTGATTCTGGTTTTGCTGGCGCTACATCTATATCCGCTGATCCCTTTCTTTGGCATCTTCGCCTCGATCATCCATCAGCCAAAGCTCTCTCTTTAATGTTCCCCGAGCTTTCTATGGTCAAGCCCTTTGATTGCGAGGCGTGTCAGTTTGGGAAACATCATCGAGCGTCCTTGCCTGCTCGTTTTGAATCTTGCCGCAAAAATCCTTTTTCTTTAGTCCATTGTGATATTTGGGGACCCTATCCGGTCCGTACCCTGAGTGGACATAAGAACTTTGTTGTTTTTGTCGATGACTACAGTCGATCATCTTGGGTTTATCTGTTAAAAGAACGATTAGAGATTAGCGACATTATTAAGAATTTCTTCCATTATGTCAAAAATATCTTTTCCTCTTGTGTTCAAATTTTTCGCACAGATATCGCTTTGGAATTCAATCAACATGATCTAACCAACTTCTTTGCATCACAGGGCACCATTCACCAACATCATGTCCTTACACTTCGCAACAAAACAGGGTAGTCGAAAGGAAACTCAGACACCTTCTAAATGTAGCCCGATCCCTCCTCACCCAGATGAAAGTTCCCAAAACCTATTGGGGGGATGTTGTTTTAACTGTTGTCCACCTTGTCAACAGTGTTCCATCTCCATCCTTAAATGGATCCAACCCCTTCTCTCTGCTCTACCCAACTGAGCTACTTTTTCCTCTATCCTTATGAATTTTTGGATGTGTTGCATTTGTTCATAACTTTCACACTACCGACAAACTCTCTCCTCGTGCTATTAAATGTGTTTTTCTTGGTTATTCTCGTACTAAAAAAGGTTACAGGTGCTATGATCCAATTGGACGTCGCTATTATATATCTGCAGATGTAACCTTTTTTGAGCAGTCTAGCTTCTTCACACAGTTTGTTATCGATATTCCTCTTGATCTCCCACCTCCACCCATTGTTTATTAGAGAAAACAAAAATCAAAATCACCAGATGTTCCATTACCTATTTCTTTATTGCATGATGATATACCTAATTCAAGTGTCCCCTCCACTACTGCCCCGGATGTTCCTGAGGAGCTTCCCATTGCTCTACACAGAACTAAGAGGCAGTGCACACTTCATCCCATGTCTCATTTCACTTCTACTGCTAGTTTGTCAACCACTGACAGAAGATATGCAGATGCTCTCATGACCATTTCTATTCCAAGAGACGACCATAATGCTTTGCAGGATTCAGGATGATGAAAGGCCATGGATGACAATATGCTCTTATTTCCAGGGGAACATGGGATCTAGTGCAATGTCCCAAAGGGACTAATGTGGCATGTAAACGGGTCTTCATGACTAAACAGTCACCAGATGGGTCGATTGACAGGTTGAAAGCTCGTCTTGTGGCAAAGGGCTTCACACAGACATATGGAGTAGATTACTTTCAGACATTCTCACCGGTTGCGAGTATGGGGTCAATAAGGACTATCCTTTCTGTGGTAGCTAATAAGGCCTGACCTCTCTTTCAGTTAGATGTGAAAAATGCGTTTCTATATTGTTCCAAGGTTTGCAGATTGCATAAGGCCATCTATGGTCTTAAGCAGAGTCCCAGAGCATGGTTTCAGAAGCTTTCAGATCTCTTTGAGAAACAAGGATATAAACGTTCCAATGCTGATCATTCCTTGTTCGTGCAGAAGACTGCGAGAGGTACCATTGTAATCATGGTTTATGTTGATGATATCTTGATTACAGGTGATGATGACCGAGGCATTAAGCAAGCAAAGGAAAGGCTGGGGACTGAGTTTGTCACCAAGGACTTGGGAGTCCTTAGATACTTCCTGGGGCTGGAATTTGCGAGAAATCCATATGGATTAGTCATGACACAGAGGAAGTATGTCACAGATCTGCTGAGTGAGACAGGTATGCTAGGGTGTCGACCTGCTACGACACCAATGGACCCTAGCATGAAGCTGTATGATGATGACACAGAAGAGGTGGATCAGAGAAGGTACAGAGAACTGGTAGGCAAATTACTGTATGTTACTATCACTAGACCTGACATACAGTTTGCAGTGAGTCGTGTGAGCCAGTTTATGGAGCAACCACGCCAGGTCCATATGGATGCTATACACATGATTCTGAGATATCTAAAATCTTCCCCAGGTGCAGGCTTGCTATTCAAGAAAGGAAAGGAGATTTCTGTTACAGGATGTGCGGATGCAGACTATGCAGGATGCCCCAAGGACAGGAAGTCAACATCAGGGTTTGCAGTCTACGTTGGAGATGCTCTAGTTTCGTGGAAGAGCAAGAAGCAGACAGTAGTAGCTAGATCCAGTGCTGAATCAGAATATAGGGCTATGGCCCAGGCGAGCACAGAAATGATGTGGGTAAAATCCTTACTTGCAGACCTATTCATTGATATACCTACTCCTATGAGGTTGGAATGTGACAATCAGGCCGCTTTGTTCATAGCAAATAACCCAGCTTTTCATGAGAGGACCAAGCATATTGAGGTCGACTGTCACTACATACGTGACATGATTCAGAAGGGGTTCATTGCTACATCTCACGTCTCATCAGAGAATCAGACTGCGGATATTTTCACCAAGGCATTATCTAAAGGCCCATTCCAGAAGTGTGCGTCCAAGCTGAGCATGATTGATATCTATTCTCCATCTTGAGGGGGAGTGTTGACGCATAGGATATTTTGTATCTCTTTGTTATTTTATTTTCCTGTTAGTCTCATTATGTAATTTACCCATAGGCTACTCTCCTATATAAGAGAGCCTAGGGCTGTGGAATAGAACAACTTATTCACGTTTTCCAACATATATGGCGATCTTGATGAGGAAGTATTATGATGCAGCCTTCGGGTTATGAAGTCGAGAGGGAGTATGTATATCGACTTCGCAAAGCAATATATGACCTAAAGCAGATCCCAAGAGCATGGTTCGACAGACTTACTGCAAAGATCAACACTCTTGGCTTCCAGCGAACGACCTCTGATTATTCTGTGTTTGTTAGAAGACGAATGACTGGTATTGTTATTCTTGCAGTTTATGTGGATGATATGGTCATCACATGTGATGATGATAAAGGGATACTAGAGACCAAGGCCTTCCTCCAGAAGGTATTTGTTAACAAGGATCTTGGTCCACTACGATATTTCTTGGGCATAGAAGTATTACGCACTATAGAGGGTCTTCATCTTTCACAGAGAAAATATTGTCTGGACATTCTCACAGAAGCGAGATTACTTGGATGCAAGTCCGTTGGTATTCCCGCAGATCCTAAGAAACATTTCACATCCTCTAATCCTATCTTCGAAGATGTCACTCGATATAGTTCGCTTGGTTGGCGAACTTCTGTCACTAGATCAGATATTTCCTATGCAGTGAGTATAGTTAGTCAACACATGGAGCAACCTTGTTACAGTCACTGGTAGAATGTTCTTCAGATTCTATGATACGTGAAGGAATCAGTAGGAAGTGGCCTCTTCTATGTGGCAAGTAGGTACATCGATATTATTGCATATGCTGATGCAGGTTATGCAAGCTCACCAGAGGATCGACGCTCCACCACAGGTTATGCTATGATGGTTGGAGGAAATCTTGTTACTTGGAGAAGCATGAAGCAGACTGTTGTATCTAGATCCAGTGCAGAAGCAGAGTACATGTCGATGACTCAAGCTACTTGCGAGATCACATGGCTATTAACTTTTCTACAAGAACTTGGTATTATTGTCACTACTTCTATTCCACTATATCGTGACAACAAATCTGCTGCATATATTTCCACGAATCCGATGTTCCATGAGCGAACCAAGCATATAGAGGTTGATTGCCATTTTGTTCGTGATGCTGTCAGGATTGGAAGGATTACTACTCCTCACATCAATACCGACTTTCAGCTTGCAGATGTCTTCACAAAAGCACTACCCAAGAAGCGACTCTCCTAGGCATGACTGATAAATATGCTCAAACTTGAGGACGGGGGGGGGGGGGGGGGGTGTTAAGAGTATATATATTAAGAGAATATTCTATATGGCCGGAGCTTATGTTAAGAGAATATTCTATGTCGCGAGAGTATATGTTAAAAGAATATTCTATGAGGTAGGAGTATATGTTAAGAGAATATCCTATGTGGCAGGAATATTGTATGAGGCATTTATGTATTTTATCCTTTGAGCTCTTTAGGGTTTTGTTCTATATAAGGACCCCTAGACCTCTAGAATAAAACAAACCTTTCTATTCTTTCATTCTTTTTTCCACAATTATAATAGTAATAATAACACTGTGCATTCACTAATCATTTTAGATCTAAATCAGAAACAATCAATAATTTTAGTTCTAAACACATGGACAAACTACTATGTTGAAAAATAAATCCATAATATTACTGAACAAGGTAGAAATGTATATCTTCCTCGGATGATTCGTGCATGCTACGGTTGCTGCAGACGGACTCCACAAAGGGAGGGAGAGAGGTGACATTGGGGAGGTCAAAGGAAGTGAGGTCGATGGTAGGGGGAAAGGACGGAGATCCGGATGAAAAAGGGAGGTAGCTGGGGGAGGACAGAGGAATGGAGGGCTAGAGGTGGGGTGCCGCATGCCCGCATCACGTGGAGAGGGCAAAGCCGACGAGGGTTGGCTAAGAGGAAGGATGGCGGGTGGAGCTGGCGCCTGGCGTGCCGCAGGGGGAGGGACAACAATAGAGAGGGCATCGTGTCATCACCGGGAGGGTGGGTGGGAGGCTAGGAGGGTGCAAGAGGGGAAATGGAGGGTCCGACATGCCATGGAGGAAGGGCGTGGTGATGAGGGTGTCACTATGGTACACATGCGCATGGCATGGGTAATGTGGATTGGTGTTGGTTGGTCGATCGAACCGGGTGGACGAGGAGGGGGGATTTCATTGGACCCCACTCAAAGTTTGATTGGGAATTTGGGACCCAAGTCACACAAGCTGGGATTTGGTCCAGCATTTGTGTTACCATCATTCGACCCTTTTCACGATCGGGCCAGGCTCAGGCCGGGTCTACTCCATGCTTATATCTGCTATTTTGGAAAATATAAATCTTGCAATTGTAGTAAAAAAAACAAATCTTGAAATTATGTCGTCCTTGAGCTTTCGGCTCGGGCCCATCGTAGTCCAAACCCAGCTCGAAATTGGAAATGGGCCAAATTAAAGGTCAAGCCCACCCATCTATCTCTTGGGCTCAGACCTGGGCCGGGTTTTAGCGAGCTGGGCGTCGTGTTGGGCCGGGCCGTCCCTACCCAATGCTCATGCCTACTCGGTAGTTTTGAACCATGTAAATTTATGTTATGTAATTGCCGACCCTACCCAATCAATGCTCATGCCTACTCGGCAGTCTCGAACCATGTAAATTTATGTTATATAATTATGTTTATTTTGCTTGGCTCCTTATTTCAGATTTCAATTTTCCACAAGATCTGAATGCTTAATTATATTAACTCTTTGCTATTCTCAATGGTAACATGTTGAAGCATCTAAAATTTCAGTACCCTTTGAATTCAGGCATCATTCATTTTTTAATTTTAAAAAACAATCTATATTCTATTTAGGTTGAAAATTCTAATTATGTTTGAGAAATAGGTCTATCGAGGTTGGGATATGCAAGTTCTGCTTTGTTACCTATCAAAATAAAGTATTTTTAATATATGAGATCTACAAACATACGATTTCTTGATCCGAATTTATTAACTCAAATATTAAGTACTATCTTGCTTTACAGATTTCAAGTTCCAAGAAACGTAGAAGATCAAGAGGAAGTGCATCAAGGTCTGCCGGTTCTGGTTCCTCTTCAAAGCATATCAGAAAGGTCAGTTCGTGACACAAGGATATGTAATATATATTCACTAATGTGACTGTCTTGCCATTCTTGTCTCCTTTTGCAAAGAACGAATTTTCTAAAATATTGACAGTACTCGCACTCTTATTTGATCCACCAAATGTCTTTGTGCAGAGAAGTGCCAAAGGTGATGACAATTTGGTATCATTGGACAAAGATACCTTGGAGACTGAAGACGAGAGTGAAGATGGGAAGGAAGACGTTGAAAATGAACACCTTAAGGAGAAAGAAGACGTGGATCACTCTCAAAGTGAGGAAGAAAAAACAGAGAAAGATGAAAAGGATGAGGATGTGGGCCCCCAAAAAAAGAGACAAGATGCAAAGAGAAAACCTAAATCTGGAAAATCTGCGGAGACTATGAAGTCGAAAAAGTTGACGATACCACTGAAAGCACATACCCCAACTCCGGTTAAAAATTCCGGGAGATCTTCCTCGTCGAAGTTATCTACGAATGAAGACTTTTATTTTGGTGAAAAGTTTACTTCCAAGAAGAAGAGAACTGATGGAGCTCCCAAAAACCGTCCATCTCAGAAACAAAGCTTAAAGGAGAAAGATGGTGGTAATTTTTCATCATTTCCATTGATATTCAGTCATTTGTTTGGACATCTGACACTTCCCCAAGTATTTTCTGAAGGCTGGTCTTAATTGGTTCTATCGTTTTTCTTGTTCATTTTACCATGAAATTGTATGTGCTATTTTTACGGGAATGATGGTCCATTGATTTTGGTTCCAGTCTATAAATTGCAAGGTTATAGATTGTTAGGTTCTTTGCTGACTTCATTAATTTTTAACGTGAATCAATTGTTTCATGATAATCTCCATTTGGAGAGCATTTCCAACTGTTTTAAAAAGATGTTATTTTGAATGAGAGAAGGATGTGTTCGCAGAATGATGCCCCCACTACCCACAGATATTAACAAAACATGTCAACAATTTTCAAGAACCGAGCTTCTAAGAGAGCCTTGGCATGAAAAATGACATTCTCAACGTAAAATCGGTCTTGATGGAAAATAATTCCATTATAACTAAACAAAAGAGCTAAAGTTGTGGAGAGAGGCTTGAGTTGCTTTTCATACGCCTTATATTAAGTGGTGTTCAGACTTGTCCAAATGTTCTCCATAGTAGAGATGTCTATCCAAGCAAACAGAGCATTCTTCCAATTCTCCTTAGCCCGGTTGCACCCAAACAAAAGATGCTCACAATCTTTATAATCTCCCTTGCAAAAAGAACAAGTAGTATTCAAATTCATGGAAACATGGTCTTATCATACCCTGCCTAAAAAACCAAAGGAAAGCTTTCATACTTGAGGTTCTCTTAGGATTACATATCATTGTACAATCTCTTTGCAAATCCTCATGATAAAATGTGGTTGTCGAACACAAGCTCGTTGGTCCCTCCATGGTTGTAAGCTCCTTAAATGAAGAAAAGAAATTCCTTAGCCTATGATATGAAAAATCAAAGCTAACCATCAACCCAAGCATCGCCAATAGACAACTCCAACACAACCACAAAGGCAAATCCTCGGGAAATGATCACATAAGTGACCACAAGCAGCCCATTTATCAATAAAAAGTTGAAAAATGCACCATCTCACAGATTTGGTTGCATTACAAGAAGACAGGTCCGGAAGAATTCCCTTTCAAAAAGACGTAGGCGAACAAATTGCCTACTGAGAAGTGAGAAATTGAGACCAAATTCCATAAATACCTCTCACCGACCTGCGAAGGCCATCGTCATCCCTTACAGTCCAGAAGCCCACTTTGCGTGGAGAGCCCTTTTCATGACCTCAAGATTAAAAATGCCAAAATCCCTTCCTCTAGGTGTTGCAGAACAGAAGCTCAACCACCAAAGAAACACTCATGCTTCATTTCCCATGCTAAACCAAAAGAATCTTCTCATCATGACTTCCAGGCTTCGCTGTACTCACTATTCAGTGTTGCAAAAGTCTTATTACTTTGTAAAGACTCAGTCGAAAGACATATCCGAGGAGATGGTGCCAACTCAAAAGGGATGTGTCTCTATGGAGTAGTAATCCTGTAAAGATCATCCAGTGGAATTGGAATAGGAAGAGGTGCAATGTAAGATGGTGGTAGACCTGTAGTGAAAGGAAGAGACTCAAAGAATGTAGCATCCACACTTATGTAGTGCTTTACGGATCGAGGGTCGTAGTATCTATAATCCTTTTGATTCCTAGTACACCATAGAATTTCAAATTTCACTGCTCTTACATCCAGCTTGTCCTCACCATGACTAAGGAGATGAACAAAGATGACACACCCAAAGACCCTGGGAGCAACATGGACCATTGTCTTCTCTGGATGTAGGACCTTAATAGGCACTTGCTCATCAGTTGAGGTGGAGGGCATACTGTTGATAAGAAAGGTGGCAATGAGGACATCATCATCTTAATGTACATGATTACCGATGAGCAGGATACGATCAATGTCAAGCATATGCCATCAATGTTTGCATCCATCCATTCCATTCAACATATAGTTCGATGTACGTTTATTTGAGAGAAAAAATATCAGATTGGAGAGCTTTGATAATGGAACCAAATAGAGTCTTTATTTTGTTTGTAAAGTGAACAATAATATAAAAACATAGATTTATTTTTCAATAAGAAGGTCCCTAACACACAAGAGAGATCATCAGCACTAATCGACCAAATAGTATTTATAGGCTATCAGGATATCGGTTGGATCCACAAACACAACGATGGACGGGCTCTAAAAGACTACTAGAATGAATGGTAATAGATGAAGGAAAGGACCTCCCATGGTGCTTCCCCATTTGGTATGCCTCTCACTCTCGACTGACAGTGGGAGGGAGCTGGGGAAGGATTCGATGAAGCTTATGAAGAGAAGGATGACCGAAATGATGCCAAAGAGCACTAGAAGATGCAAAAGGAGTCGCAGAGTAAGCATCAATCCTAGATGATTGGACAAGATGGTAGATACCCCCTTCTTCACGACCCGCACCAATCATCCTCCTAATCAGTATATCTTGAAAAATACAACAAACATCATCAAATATATCTCGACATTTAAGCTCTTTGGAAATGTGACTGACAAACAACAAATTGATGGGAAACTTAATATTAAAAAGAACATTATTGAGCCTGAGGTTAGGGATGAGATGGCATCCCTTCTTCCCTAATGGGGGAAAATTACCATCTGCAACACTAACAATTTTCCATTAGGATATGGTGCATCTGATATGTAGGGTTTGTTCCCCACATAGGTGGGTGAAGGCCCCTGTATTAATCAACTATTCTTTTTTCGCCATTTTATTTGCTAATCCAACATAGATGCATGTATGGGCAACACCAATAGTCTCTTAAGATCAATCTGGTGTGTATTTAGTCTCTCCCAGTGGAGCTTGTTCATGTGTTGCATCAAATCTTCAAGTGAGAGATAACAAAGGGGGGTTCATCGCCTGCAGTATTGGCAACCTAAGCAATATGAGCATGATAGCCTTGCTTGCTGTAGCATACATCTTTAGTGTGCCCTAACTTGTGATATAATGTGCATTGGATGGTGCTTCAATCTCGTCTTGCAATGGAGAGTCTCGACCACTACTCCTGTATGATCCATGACCTCTTTGCCTAGATGGGACAATGAGGGCGATGATTTGTTCTGAACCTCAGTAGTAGTGCTCGTGATGGAGACATCCAAGTGGCTCTATATTGTAGGCCTCCTCAATAGTGGAAAGGTTGGCAGTAATAACCATGTGCTCACGGGCTACAGCATAATCCAAATCAACCCTTCCAGAAAAACCATAATAGATCTGTTCTGGTGGTGTTGCTTTTATGCGGTCTAGGTACATCCTGGAACACAAGCATTGTACAATTCAAACAAAGATTTCATGAGAAAGAAATACTAAGCTAGGGAACATTTTACTTGCTTCATATTCATCATGTATAAGCACGTTTGGAACATCTGTTGGAGTTTTTCTCTTATCCATATGTGACTTTAACAAATGTCCACATGTCATGAGCAATGGTATAGTAGACCAACTCGTCTACAATTTTGTCGGTGACATTGACCATGATCTGGCCATCCCATTGTCTTTGACCTATGCGACGTATCTTTCTGTCTTGTCAGCAATCTCAGAGTCAAGCAAAATATTCTCCTTGTATTCTCGTACGATCATGAGGAATTTCTGACATCATGAGTAACACGCGATACCACTTAGGGATTGAGCTCAACAAGAGTAGGCGGGTGCTCCCTCCCTCATATCTTAAGATGCCACCTCTGATTCTGACATCTTTGACAATGGTGCCAGACATGCATGCGGAGAAATATGAAGATGAACGAAAACTCCTATACTATACCAGGATGGATATGCTTAAAGGCCGTCAAATGGTAGGCTTCAGATACGAATATCATATTGATTAGCCCACTAGGCGATGCCGTCGAAACTTGTAATGGCTACATGAAGTGTTGGCCGGATAAATTATTGGTGGTGCGTGTATTGGTGTTATTGCCCAGTGCTAGCATGTGCGAGATTGGGGTGGGGGTGTGGATGATGTTGTTGGAAGGAGAGCATGGATGAAATTGGGGGTGGCAGTGGGGGATGGCAACTGTGACAGGGATAACATTGGTGGATGGCAACGATGATTGGGATGCCGGTGGGGGTGGCACTGAGAATGACTTCGCGCGCGAAAGGGGGGAGTGATTCGCTTGGCGATGATGGGAAGTGGGCGTCGTCAACAACAATGTGGAGTGTGGAAAGAATAGAAATGCTTACATATCATAAAGGCCCTAGGACTCTCTTATATAGGAGAAAAGCCTTAGGTAAATTACATAAGAGGTACATGAAAGATAAAGAAATAAGAAATAGATATAACGAGATACAAATATCTCAACACTCCCCCTTAAGCTGGAGCATATATGTCCATCAAGCTCAGCTTGGAACAACACCTCTGAAATGGACCTCTAGCAAGTGCTTTGGTGAATATATCGGCAGTCTGATCTCCTGTAGAGACATGTAAGGTGGATATAAGTCTCTTCTGGATCATGTCTTTGGTATAGTGGTAATCCACCTCTATATGCTTGGTCCGTTCATAGAATGCAAGATGATTAGCAATAAAAAGAGCTGCTTGATTGTCGCATAGAAGCTGCATGGGAAGAGGTACCTTAACTGCAAGATCAGTCAAAACCGATGTAATCCAAATCTCTTTCTCCCCTCAGCCATAACTTTGTACTCAGACTCTAAGCTGGACCTAGAAACCATTGCCTGCTTCTTGCTTTTCCATGACACGAGAGAGCTCCCAACAAAAACCGCAAAGCCAGATGTAGACTTCCTATCTCTAGGACATCCTGCATAATCTGCATCAGCACAAGCTGCCATCTTAAGAGATGCACCTTTGCTTAATATAAGGCTAGTACTTAGTGAAGTTTTCAAATATCTTAAACTCACATATACATCATCTATATGTAACTTCCTGGGTTGCTCCATAAACTGGCTCACCTTGCTCACAGTAAAGGATGTCTGGCCTGGTGATAATAGCACGGAGGAGCTTCCCCAACAAACTCCATGTATCTCCTCTTATCTACCTCCTAAATATCATCATCATATAATCTCATGCTCGAATCCATAGGGGTAGTAGCGGGCTTGCACCCTGTCATACCTGTCTCAAGAAGATCAGTTAGAAACTTCCTCTGAATCATCACAAGACCATGCTGGTTCCCGGCGAACTCTAATCCAAGGAAGTAACGTAGATTGCCAAGATTCTTAGTCACAAACAACTGACCTAGGAACTCCTTAGCAATACACTGCTCATCATCACCCATGACAGTAATATCATCAACTTAAACTAGAATGGCAACTGTACCTCTTCGTGTCCTCTGAACAAAAAGTGAATAATATGCAATGGAGCGTACAAACCCCTGGTGCTCTATCAACTCTGAGAGCTTCTAGTACTAAGCTCTCGGATTCTGCTTCAGGGCATAAATCACCTTGTGGAGCCCACACACCTTCTGAGACCCCCCCTCAGTAGTAAAACCTGGTGACTGCTCCATGTATACCTCCTCTTGTAGATCATCATGTAGAAACACATTCTTCACATTACATTGGTAAAGAGGCCAGACTCGAGTCACAACAACCGATAAAATAATACGCGATGTCGAATGTCTAGCCATTGATGAAAAGGTATCCTGGTAGTCCACCCTAAATGTCTGGGTGAACCTTCGCGCAACCAGCCTTGTCTTGTAGCGATCTATACTGCCATCTGTCCGTTGCTTCACCATAAAGATTCATTTGCACCTCACAACAGAGGCACCTGGTGGGGCATAAACAATGCTCCAAGTACCACAAGACAAGACTGCAAAGCTGCCATCTCTTCTTCTGTGGCAAGTCGTCAGCTACTGTCCTCTAGTGCCTCCTGGTATGTTCGTGGTATAGTGACAACAGAGAGTCCCACTACAAACCTGATGTACTTTTCAGAAAGATGATCCAAGGAAACATGAGTTGCTAAGGGATAAGTAGCACAAGTACGACTTGGCTTCCTCAAGGCAATAGGTACATCAAGATAATCAACCCCTCTGTTCTCTTGTATCAGCTCAACCTAGACAATGCCCTATGGTACACACATGTCACTATTGCCACCAATAGGAACAATGTATTCAGTACATACCTGATGCATGGTGGATGACAGGGAAGGCGCGTGAGAAGAGGAACGAGTAGAGGGCTTACGTATGTAAAACCGTGGTAGAAACTGTGTTAGGGTAGACGATGGTGGATGTGGTGGTGGAGGAGGTGATCGTGGCTCAGCTTGAGGAGGTGGTGGTGGCAGTAAAGGAGATGGTGGAACAAAAACATCTTTACCCGAGTCATAGTTAACCTGTCACATGTACGAGAGAAATACATAATAGACTTAAAAATGTGACATCAACACTCGAGAATAGCCAACAAACACACATTTGACAGCTCTTGGAGAGAGCTTATCACAAATGGGAGTAAAATTGTGGACAAAGGCCACAAACCTAAAGACCTTGGGAGTAAGGGAGAAGAGGTCCTTCTCGGGAAACATAATCGAGGAAGGAACCTTTTCTCCAAGGATCGTGGAAAGCATACAGTTCACTAAGTAGCATGCAGTGAGGATAGAATCACCCCAAAGCAAATGAGGAGCTCGACTCTGAATCAAAAGGGTCCTTTTGACATCAAGGAGGTGATGGTGTTTGCGTTCAACAACACCATTCTGCTGTGATGTGTACGCACAAGAATTCTGATGACAATACCAAGAGATATGAGGAAGTTATATAGCTGTAATGTGGAGAATTCCAAGGCATTGCCAGTACAAATAAACTTCACATGAGCAAAAAAATATTCTTTATTTTAATAAGAAAAGATTTAATGACAGAACCCGCATTGGATTTATTCTTTAATAAGAAAACCCACGAAAGCCTTGAAAAATCATCAGCATCAACAAGATATAAGCGATGCCCCTGATGATTCGGAACCCGACTAGGACCCCAAATATAAAAATGAAATAACTCAAACGACTGACTACTGTGACGACTTTGGCTACTCGGAAAGGGGAAACAATGATGCTTCCCAAGCTGTCATGCCTCACACTCTAGGGTAGTACGAGTAGATATTTGAGGAAGGACTTGACATAGATTCTATAGAGGAAGATGTCCAAAGCGAAGGTGCCACATGAATAAATAGATTGACCTAGTAGGAATAGTAGTAGTACCAACAAAAAGAGGCTAGACCAGTCTGTGAAGCCCTCTATGCTCACGACCACATCCAACCACCCTGCCTGTCAGTATGTTCTGAAATATAAGAGAATATGGGTCAAATATGACACGACAAGCTAGAAAGCGTGGGTAGGCTTTCGGTGACAGACAGAAGGAGCTTTTCACTGAGGTTTTGGATGGCGAGAGAGGTTTTGCGGAGCAGGGTGCGAAGTAGGCGGGAGTGGGTTCCGAAGGTTCGTGGCGGTCTTCATCGTGCGGACGTCCGCGGTGGCACTAACACTGCCACTCGTCGTGTCCATCTCGACAACGCAGCGGGCGGTACGTTTGAGGATGAGGGTCATCCGTGGATTAAGGTCTCGCGTTCTAAGCCCGGGCGGCGTTGCTTCCGCTGCAAGGGGCGTGGTCATATTGCCTCTGCTTGTTGGGCTCCTCCTCGCTGCTTCCGTTGCGGAAAGGTTGGTCATCGCATGCTTTCGTGTTGGGCTGGGCGCATGGGTGATCGCGCACGGAAGTCCTCCGTGCGCAAGGAGGTGCATCCTCGTGGTCGTGGCTCGTCTGCTTTCTTGGATTCTCGCTCCTTTGCTCAAGTGGTTCGCGATGGCGGTGGCGGCACCTCTTCCGGAGGCCCGTTGGGGGAGAGAGCTCCCAATCTTCCCCCACACGGTTCTTCGGTGGATGGTGGGTCGGGGGCTCTTCCGGTGGCGGTGGTGGCTGGGCAGCGCGGCGAGGTGGAGTCGCAGGAGCAGCGCGACTCTTCCGTAGGCGGTGGTTCTGATGCAGCGCGGAAAGGCGATCTCTTACAAGATTATGGTTCTCCTGAGTCTGGCTTGCTAGTGGGCGGTTCCTCCCAGGTGCCGTCGGCGTCGAGGGTCAAAGCGAAGGCGTTGGATGCCAGGAGTGTGGTGGCGGTTGGTGTGGTGCAGCGACCGGGAGTGGGACGTGACGAGATTCGCTCAGGTACTTTACTTCTTATGGGAAATGCCTTCTCCGGGGATTTCTTCTTCTTCGACGATTTTCGTTGCTGTGTTCGAGGGTTATCCCCGGAGCAACGGGAGACTCTCCTCTCTCATGCTCATGACTCGGTTGTTAAGTGGCGATGTTTGCGTGTTGCGGATGGTGCTAACATCGTTTCCGAGACGTGCGTAGTTGAAGTTCGCGGCGTTCCCTTGCTTTCGCGCTCGGTGCATTGTTTATCTAAGGCTATTAGCAGCTGGGGTCAGGTGGTGGCGATTCTCGACGACGGCCTTGCTCCGGGAGCGGATTGGTCGTGCACGATGGTACTGGTAGAGTGCTCTTCAACTATATGCAGCTCTATGGCAGGTAAGGTCTTGTTCGAGAAGCTTTGCTTGGGGCGCTGGTCGTTCAAGCTTGAATTCTTCTTCCCGGATTCGCATGGTCCGGCCCCGCCTTCGCCGGCTGCGGCTGGGGGTTCGTCCTCCGGCGTGGGTTTCGCCGGTTCGCATTCTCCGGGCCACGTGTCATTTTGCAGGGATACTATCGAAGCGGTGCAAATGCATGGCGTCCGTTCGGGGACGTCGCCTGGTCCTCGAAGCGCGCGTGCGGCTGTTGGTATTCCTTCTCAGATGCCAGGGGACTTTTCCGAGGGCGATTCGTTTCCTGCTGGTTCATCCGCTTTGTCGGATTGTCAGGCCCACATGGCGGTCTCGGGCTTTGAAATGGCGCTTCCACTTCCTCCCTCCGGATCGGATCTTCATTCTTGGTCCCTGGCTCGGGCCGCGCCCGACCCGGTTCCTCTATCCGGGCCTCTGTTTGGATCCTCCGATATTCTATGCCCTCAACCGCTATCCTCGGTGGCCCCTTCTCAGATGCATTCTTTCGATGAATACTTCTCCGCGCCATTTTTCTCTCCACCTTTATTGCTGATGAATGGTTCGTGTTCCTCGGAGGGCGCTTCTGTGCTTCACTCCTCCTCGGCAGACGTTGGTATGATTCCTCCTCATATTATCCAGGCCTCTTTTTATAATGTGATCTCTCGGGCAGGCATCGGCTCGCTGGGAGCTTCTCCGGGCGCTTCGTCGAATCGCTCTTATCTTGCTTGGAATGCCTGGAATGCTGGGACTGCTTCCCCTTCCCGCTTTGGCAATGTCTACTCTCGTCGCCAGCAGCCTGTCTTCGAGGAGTCATCTCCTTCCCCTAATGAGCTTATGCGCAAGGCGGTGGCGGAGGCGACAGGTCTTCGCCGCTTTGGTCAACGCTATTCTGCCTGATTGTCGCTTGGTCTGCTATTGTTTTTGGGGCCTTTTTGTGTTGTTTAATGAAAATACTATCCTGGAATGTTCGCGGTCTTGGCGATCATGCGCGTCGCCATGCTTTGGGCTCTCGGTTGGTCGAATGGGAATGTGACATAGCGTTCCTGCAGGAAACAAAGCTATCAGGGGTCGATGATGCTATGTGGAAGTCTTTTGGAGCAGGGGGCGTGGATGCCTTGTGTTCGTTGGACGCTATTGGCGCTTCTGGTGGTATTATCTTGGCTTGGCGATCGTCGAGATTCTCTTTGTCTTATTCTCGTATTGGCCGTCATTCTATTACGGTGGTTTTGGTGCGTGCGAACTCTAATGCTTCTTTAGCTTTTACTTGAGTGTACGCACCTATATGTCATGTGGCACGTCGTGATTTATGGGAGGATCTGCTTTGTGATGCTGTGGCTGTGGGGGATACTCCCTGGCTCGTGGGGGGTGATTTTAACGTTGCTCTGCTATCCATTGACCGTCCACGTGGTCGTGGGGGCCGGGATCCGGGTTCTCGCGAATTTTTTGATTTCGTTCAGGAATCGGCTCTTGAAGATCTGGTGGCTAACGATATTATTTATACATGGCGAAATAACTCGTCCAGGTCTCGGCTCGATAGGTTTTTGGCGAACAGTCGCATGATGGAGGCCTTCCCTCTTTGTTCGGTCACCTCCAGGCCGCGGTCTTTTTCTGATCATAGCCCCATAGTTTGGGATGCTGGTGTTTCTTCTCGCCCGCGTGGAATATTTCGCTATGAACGAAGTTAGTTGCTGGAACCTCAATTTAGGGACATTGTGAGCAATCATTGGTCCCAGAGCTCTTTTAATGGCAGTGCGGCTCGTCGTTTTGATCATAAGCTTTCGTCCCTTCGCGGTGTTCTCGCGTCCTTTAAAATTTCCTCTCGTCGGACACGGCTATCCTCTCGTATTGAGGCTGACGCAATTATTCTTCGCCTGGATCAGTTGGAGAACGAGCGGGAGTTAACTCCCGAGGAATTGGCCGAGCGTTCTTGTAACATCCATATCCTAACAAACCCGAACTCGTCCGATTTTGGGTCCAATGAACCCAACAACGTTGTTGGTCAATGCCAAACAACCAAAAACGGTCAATTTATTATGAATCAAAAGTCGTTCGGGCGAAATCGACCGAAAAACGGTCGCATCGTAGCGCGCGCCGTGAAAAAGCCGCGACGCAAATTCAGAAACTGCAAAATGAACCGAGACCATCATTAGATCCGATTCGACGACACAAGACCAACGGAATCAACCGTTCGTCAATCGGAGGTCGTTTGATTTTTTTTTAATCACAAAATTTAATCTTAAACAAAAACCGTATCCGAAAATTTCGGGTATTCAAAACTCGACCGGAAGTATATCAATATTATACTCAAATTGATCGTAGTTCTGAGACGGTCAAAGCAAGCCCTTATTCGTAAAAAAAATCGGAGAATCGAGGCGCAAGTTTGGAAGACTTTCGTTTCCAAATAGAAGAAAGAGAGTGTTAAAAAAAAAATCCACTGAACAGTACAGCCGAACTGTACTACTCAGTCCAAGTCCAAGTTTCTTCTAACGTGGAGCTCCTTTTTGCGTACTACTCAGTCCAAGTCTAAGTTTCTTCTAACGTGGAGCTCCTTTTTGCCTCCAAATGGCAACAAAAACACTTCTATGTGTCATCCTTTTAGCCCCTCTTCTCTTATATATATCGAGACAAGAAGATCTTCTTCCCTCAAGTCCAAGATTTCCAACCGTAGGCCTTATCTTCCTTTTCTTCCCCACTGTCATTCTCCTGAAGACCAAGAGCCTCAAACAACCGCTGGAGCTATTACTGCTCCTCTGCAACCGCCATTGAAGAGATTGGAGAATCAAAAGGTACCTTCCTTTTCCCCCCTTCTTTCTTTCCTTTAATTCTAACAAAGCTTATTCTTCTCTTCCTATTTTTTCCTTTTCCGACCTTTATTTCCATGTTTTCTCGTAGTGATTCAACATGAGAAACACAGTTCTCCACCAAATTTCTATCAAAAGCAGATGATTCCCTTTCATTTCTTTCATTCTCCTCATAAAACTCCCATCTATTTTCTTCATGAATGACTTTGAGCTGCTGTTCTGATATCTGAATTCCAGTCTGCATGCTTGTGATCTTCATTTTGAAGATCTAAAACAAAGGTACCTCCTTCCCCACTTTGCTGCCATGCATGCCCATTGAGCTGATCATATATGTGATTTGTGTTGGATATCATTTCTTCCCTTCTTTATATGTTCTTGTTGTATCCCATGGGTGAAGCTCTGATCATCCATATTTTCTTTTCTGTGTTACTTCAAATTAACCTACAAATTTCAGTCCTTTTAGAATTAACAAAAGTATTTCAGTTTTTTTTTCTTGTATTGATAATAAGGGCTTTGAAGTGGAATCTGGGATTCTGATGTATTCTATTTTGTTGGGGGCAAAGAATAATTGATCTTTTCAATGTTGGGACACCTGAAACCTACATTTTATATGTAATTAATTTATGGAGTTATGCAGAACTTGGAACTATAATAAAAGCCTGCTTAAGATCTGGACTTGGAAAAAAAAAACTGTATTATAGAAATGTTGAGATTTCTGATTCATTGACCAATAAATACGTGTGATTCTATTCTACATATTTCAACCTCAAATCTTAAGAAATGTTTCATAGTTCATTTCTTGGGTCTATGAATGTCAATTCGATAAAGATTATAGGCCACTTTCCTTTCATTTCATATATTGAAATATAATCTTCATTTTGTGTAAATTACGATTCTTACTTAGTACATGTTCTGAACATTGGGATACTTGATTGATCTGATATTACATAGACCATTTTGAATCCACTAAACAACAAAAAGTTCTCAAGACATAATGGAATATGCGTCGAAGTTTCTATTCAAATTACGTTCAGTAGAAAGTCCATTTCATCATTTGTTACATAAATATCCGCGAGCATTCAACTTGCATAAGAAACATTGCTTTCTTCACTCTTTAAAATGGCAGTGCATCATATATATTAATTGAATGATGGCTTATATCTGGATTTATGGTTGACCAATCAGGATGCCTAGACTAGAGTGCCGATAAGCAAAGGGCATATTTGGCTCATATTAAATAAATAAACTTTTCCAGCCTTTAAGTAAAGTAAACAGTAAAATAATAATAATAGTATTACATCATAATTATCGGAATTTGACTTATTGAAGCAGTTTACTCACCTTAACATTCTAATATGATGAACGTAAGTTGAATCAACATGATTGTCTATAGTTCCTCTATGACAATAATGGGATCTATCTATTGCTGCTCCTTCTTACATTTTTCACTTGTAGACTAAAACATCATATAGGTGCAGGTCTTTTTGGGAACTTGTCTCTAAATAAAAATTCCCACCTTGTACTTAGCATTAGTTGACCTGGTTGTCCATTTGGATATGTATATATATATATATACGTATGTATGTCAAAATAAAAGGATATAGCCTACAACATCATGAGAACTTTATTCCTGTTTGGGTAATTTGATTAAGGATGCATCATGGAACATCTCAACTTGTCATTGATTTTACTCTTGGGTAATAGTATGATTCACTTCAAGCTAGAAGTCTAAGTAAGGAAGTTGATCTTGATAATTGGACATAAAATCTCCACAGGAGTAATATCATCATCACAATTTTATGGATTGGTATCGCGTATTTTAAATGGGATGAATAAATTTATGTTGAGAGTATGCAATTGATCAATATTCAGTGACGACAAACATTATGCCGGTCATGATGACCTTTACACATGACCGTGCGAGGGCGCGGTGACCCTCAACTGGGCGGAAGATAGGAAGCCCAGATAGGGCAGCGGCCGCCAAGTGCGCGGGTCTAGGATCCCAGTCCCCCTTCGGTTTTAACGTGAGCTCACAATGTTTTTACACCTCGTTGGGATTCCGACTTTAGACCATTCCGCTGACCCTGTTTTAGGATACCCAGGCGGGGGATCCTTGGTTTTCAGTTTTACGTGCGAGCTCGGTTGCCCGTTACCGGTCGGGCTGTTTTCTAAGAGCGACTTTTCCGGGAAGTCCCTCTCACCCGTCTCAGTGGCGTAGTTTGGGAGTGTAGACCTATCCCTCTATTGGACCGTCCTTCCAATTAGAGGGCGAGACGGAAGAGCCTTTTGTTGGCTTCTTCACCGCTTGAGTTTTTCTTTCGCCAACAGACTTGGCAATTCTACATCCAGATCATCCATATCTATATCTATATCATTTAGAGTTACATTTGAGACTGTTGCACTAAGGTTTGAAGGGATTGATTCTACATCCAGATCATCCATCTCTATATCCATCCCATCTAGAGTTACATCTGAGACTGTTGCACCTAAGGTTTTAAGGGATTATAATTAAAATTGAGTAACTGGAAAAGATACTAATCTGATTCAAAATCCCTTTGAGTTAGTGGACGTGTTGGGAACTTAGTTAGGATGCATTACACAACACCGCATGCCTACGGAGGCCCCCCAACCCTAAGACATTCCCCAAGTCTTAGAGTCATAGTGTAAGGTTTCACAAGAACCAAGACCACAGACTATCCACTAACTAAAAGGAGTAACTAGACTTCAGAATTTAATAAACCATTATATCTTCTCATCTTATTTTTCCCATCATCAAAATCCAAACATATGATCTCTGAGTAATATGAGAATAAAATATCATACTTATGATCAATTAGTCACCATAGAAATATACTCATGTGGGAAATGTTGGGATAATGGCTGATCATAAGAGGTGCTTGCTAGAAATTTGGAAACCTTTTACAATTGCAAGTAGAAATAAATTTTAAAATTTGAGTTGCTCATGCCTCTCTACTTGCTTTCTTTTGTAAATAATAAATGCCTGTTATTTTTATATAAGTTTTTGGGAGGTACCAGCAACCGCTGACGCCTTTTCTTCCTTGCACGCTTGGCAGGCAAACAACCTGCAGTTCAGTAGCTATACATGGATTCAGAAGATAAATTTTATACCCAACGGTATGGTTTATTTTGTGCTAGTTTCTGTTCAATGTATAATGTATTATGTTTCTTTCTCTTCAGTCAGATTTTGGGATATAATGTATGTACTGTCAGACTTTGTACATGTAAAATATATGGAAGTTAATGAAATGAAATAAGATTTTGGTGACCATTGTTCTATGTGTTTGTGGTTATAAATGTTGATTGTGAATGTCAGATGAAATTGTCTCATTCGCGAAAAATTTCCCCGTACTTTCAGTTACTTAATGCGATAGAAATGAATGTTGTAATGCAAAATGTGTGATTAACGGGTACCCGGATCCTAGGGGGTTCACAGTTCTTATGCTGTGCAGGTCGTTTCGGAGGAGGACAGGAAAAGAACTATTGAATGGAGGCAGCGATCGCGTCTGAGGTGGATCCAACATGGGGATGCCAATACCGCCTTTTTTCATCGGGTCGCTAGTGCTCGTAAGCGTGCTAATACAATTTCCTCCATTGAGGTTGGTGGTGCCTTTTTTCAGGGGGAGCAGGAGTTGGGTGCGGCTTTGGGTAATTACTTCAAGAATTTTTTCAATCGCCAGGCTCCTTGCTCGTGGCGGTGGATGGGCCGTGAGGCTCCTGTCATCGCCCCTTCGGATGCAGATCTATTATCTCGGCCTTTTACGTTGGAAGAGCTGAAGGGGGCGGTCTGGGATCTTAACGTTGACGCCGCTCCCGGCCCTGATGGATTCCCCATTTCTTTTTACCGGGACTTTTGGGATGTTATCGCGCTTGACGTGTTGGACGTTGCTCTTGATTTTTACGCGGGAAATAGAGGCTTCGACAAGATTAGCCGGGCTAATTTGGTTCTTATCCCAAAGACCATTGGCGCTAGCCGTATTGAGGATTTCCAGCCAATCTCTGTTTCTAATGGCATATACTTAATTATTGCTAAAGCCCTAGCTCGGAGGCTAGCGCCTCTACTCGGCTCTCTCATCTCTCCCTCCCAGGCCGCTTTTGTCCAGGGGAGGCATATCTCTGATTGGTATGCGTTTGCCTCCGCGATTGTTGATGGATGGCACCGAAATGCTAAGAAGGGGATGCTTTGGAAAATTGACTTTGCTAAGGCTTATGACTCTTTGGATTGGAGATTCCTTTGGTCGGTATTGAAGCGGCGGGGGTTTCCGCCGTTGTGGATTTCTTGGGTCCGCTGGTGTGTTACCACCGTATCTTTTTCCATCTCTATTAACGGCCGACCGGTTGGGGGGTTGGTCCAGCCACGCAGGGGGGTTCGTCAGGGGTGCCCCCTTGCCCCGCTTCTCTTTGTTTTGGCGGTCGATGTGCTGCCGCGTATGATTCATGGTGTGGCCGATGCTGGACTTACGCGCGGTTGTTCTCTGGGCGAGTTTCATATTCCTATCCTTCAATTCGCTGATGATACCCTCTGTTTTATTGAGGGGGATCGACCTTCTGCCTTGGGGATGGCTACTTCGCTCCAACTTTTTTGCGAGATGTCGGGGCTCCGCATTGGGACCAAGTCGAAGGTTGTGCCGTTTGCTTTGACGTCGTCGGAGGCTGAGGATTGCTCTTCTATTCTGGGCTCTTCCATTGGTGGCCTTCCGCTGGATTATCTCGGCTTGCCTCTCTCGGTGGACCGTGCTCGCTTGCGGGACTGCTGGAGGGTGGTGGAGAAGGTGGAGGCTAGGTTGGCAGGCTGGCGCGCGTCTCTTCTCTCCAGGGGGGACGCTTGGTTCTTGTTAAATCTGTGATCTCTGCTATCCCAATTTATTTCTTGGCTGTGCGTGGATTGCCGAAGGGGGTTCGGGTGCGTTTAGAAAAATGCATGCGGGGCTTTCTTTGGGGTAAGAATGGCGGTGGGAGAGGGGGGGTCCATTTGGTGGGTTGGGAGGATGTTACGCGTCCCAAGTGCGAGGGAGGCCTGGGCGTTCGGCGGTTGGAGGTGGTGCGCGAAGCTTTGCTTCTCAAGTGGGCGGCTAAGCTGTTGGGGCGGGATGATGATTTCTTGCTGCGGTGCCTTCACGAGACGGCGGGGAGTGCTCTGGCTAGCGCTTTTGGAGGGCGTGCCCATGGGCATGCTCCCTCCTTTTGGCGCGAGGTGATGTCTGCCTTCGGTCGCAACCGATCTTTCTTCAAGCCTTCTCTCGGTGATGGGACTTCTTTCCGCTTCTGGTCGGAGGATTGGTCCGGTAGGGGCGTCTTCCGGACTTTGTTTCCGAGATTATATGCGTTGGCGGGAGACAAACTTGCCTCTGTGGCTGCATGCTGGGCCGATGGTTGCTGGAGCCCTTTGTTGGTGGGTAATCTTTCTGATCAACGGCTGCTCGACTTCGCTGCCTTGATGGCTATCCTTTCTGATGCTCCCACGCCCGCCGGAGGCCGAGATTATTTCGCCTGGAAGGAGGGGTCCTTCTCTACGCGGAAGGCGTACTTCTCTATTCTCCCCTCCTTTCCCTACGCATTCACTGCAAGCTCATTTGGAGTCTCAAGCTTCCGGAGCGGGTGGGTATTTTCCTTTGGATTCTTAGGCGTGGAAGGCTTCTTACTCGTGATCGCTGTGCCTTGATGTTCCCTAATGTTTCTTGATTGTGCGGTCTGTGTGGTTCGGAGGAGGAATCTGCCGGTCATCTTTTCCTTCACTGTGACCGTGTTCGAGCCATTTGGGGCGACGTGGGGTGGCTGAATCTGGACGGTATTGTTTCGTTCTTTGAGAGCTTGTCTAACGCCGGGAGTAGGCCGCGGGTTGACAGGCTGGTTCCCATTGCGCGCCTTTGGAGTATATGGCTGTGAAGAAACGAGTCTCTATTTTCTCAACAGAGGTTCTATTTGGAAAATATTTGTATTACAACTTCTCGATTTTGTATTGATTGGTCCGCCTTGTAGCGTTATGAGGATGCGGGGATGACTTCCCTATTGGAATCATCCTCCATTCTGTTTTGCTTTTCCTCTTCCGCATTGTAAGTACTCATCTCTTTACTTTTTAATAAATTGGGGCGAACACCGCTGAGTGTTTCCCCCTTTTTTGAGCGTCAAAAAAAATGACACGACAAATAAATCTTTTGTAATCTGACTAATAGACAAAAAATTCATCTGAATGCTGGAGCATGTAAGACATTCTACGACACATCGAGGGTGCTAGGATGATCTCCTCATGACCAACAATGGGTAAATGAACCTCATTTGCAATCACTACTGATCTACCATGAGGAATAGATCTGTAAGAACTAAATTGTGCTCGATCTCCCCACATATGATGAGACGCGTCGGAGTCCATGATCCAATCAGTCAAATCTGAGCTGCTACAAATGGTAAGTGCATGAGCTATACATGACGAACTCGTATAAGCTCTGGCAGCAGCTGCAACGTGAAGGTCCTGCAGCTGGGGTGGGCGGTGTGGTCATCATCTCTCTTCACCTAAAGACAATGTCGTTGAGCCTCGCATCATGAGTGCGAGCCGGAGTAGTCTCTGTCTTCTCAGCTACTCGAACAAATGCATGATACCCATGCTTCAGATGGCATGTCTCCTCCGAATGACCTTGACCGTGGGAGTGTGTGCATGGCCACACTGACGTCCTCCTCGACCACGGGATCCACGCCCATGAAACTGTGAAGTACCCCCTCTGATGCGAGAAGCCGCCATCATAGAGGGAGTTTTTTTAAACCTTTTTTTTCACTAGTAGGATTCGAACCATGGTCCTTTAAAGTGGGAGCCACTGCTTCTACCACCAGACCGTCAAAGGGGTTCCTCACAGAGGGAGTTTGGGCCATGGTAGTGGATGAACTAGTGATTCTACTCAACCTCTTGTAGACCTCCTCCATTGGTGGTATTGTCTCTCTAGTAAGCAATTGAGTACGTGCTGCATCATACTCAGAGTCAAGAGATGACAGCAAAACCCTTATCATAGTGGCTTTCCGGTATGCCTGTTGCTGCTGCTTTGTGCTACTAGCTATGGGCATAAAGCTATGAAATTGATCAAACATGATTCGAAGATGCGAGAAGTGGGCATGAAGAGGCCAACCATTCTGCTTGGTCGAGAATATGTCATACTGCAACTGGAGGATCTTGCTCTCATTCTTGGCTTGCCCATATGTGGCAGCTAGGATGTCCCAAATAGCTTTGGCTGTGGGTTGATTGTCGATTTTGGTGGCAGTATCTGTGGTGAGAGTCCCAGAGAGCTAAAACTGTGCATAGGCGTCATCTTGCTTCCAAGAAGCATTAGCCCCACACTTGTCCGTCAACTCTAAATCAATCAAAGTGTGCTCCTTGTTATTATATTGCATGAGGATGTGAAACTGCATGGACCACAACTCGTAGTTGGTCCCATCCATCTTTACAGTGAGAGCTGAGCCCTTGAAGGCATTGGACGCTGAAAATATATTACCCTTGTTCTCTGACATGAAAAAGATAGTCGGAAAATCATAACTCGACTGGGGAGTAGACTATTCTGAGCGAGTCCACACAATCATACGGAGGCATGGTTGTATGTTTAGACTCATACAACCATCTTTTTCAATCCTTGATGTATGCTAGAGCCGGAAAAGACGATTTGGAAGTCTGGAATCACGTTTTTTGATTAAAATCAGACCATTTCAGACTGCTATCCGAATCACGGCGGCCTAGGGGTGACCGCTGAGAGACACGATGTCTTGGGGACGGTAGCTGGGCGACAACTTGGTGGTAGTGGGCTGCAGGGGGGGCTTGCGGCGGCCTGGGGATGGCAGCCCGCAGGGGGGCGGCTACGACAGATCAGAGGCGACCCATAGGGGCTGGCTGGCAGCGACGGGGGGGGGGGGGGGGTAAGGTTAGGTTTTTGGTGGGATACGGGAACTCCAGTCTAGAACCGTTGCTCCGATATCATGTGGAAAGAATAGAAGTGCTTGCATATCATAGAGACACTAGTGCTCTATTAAAGAGGAGAAAATTCATGGGTAAATTACGTAAGAAGTACATGAAAGACAAACAAATAAGAAACATATATTACGATTTACGAGATATGAATATGTCAACACCACCACCATAACTCCTTCCTCCATGTTGAGATTAGGACATACTACACACTATTGCACTATATGTACGTATAGTGGCCTTTTGAGGACTATTGCCGGAACAAGCATGACAAACCTCCTACAACTCATCAAGCAATTTCTGGTACTCCTAATGACAGTCTCTCAATCGAATATAAACATGATGTTTAGTGGCTTCATTAGCACCGTGCAACTCCACAACAAATCTTTAGTTCCAGTGCCCTCATGTAGAACATGTTATCATTTCCTTTGCTGATCTTCCATGTACGCTTAAAGTATGTCCTAAATGTCGTTATGTTTTTGTCTATTTAGATTGGCTTTTAGACTCACGTGCATCCAAACACATTTGTTGCAACAAGACATAGTTCTCTTCCCTTCAGCATTCCCCCATGTTATATTATTCTTGTTGCAAATAGATGACAATCACGTATTAGTGGCAGGTGTGATGTTCATGTAGCTCTGAACATTCTCTTAGAGAAGGTTGTAGATCCCGAGTTTTCCATGAGTTTACTTTCAGTCAGTAGAATTACCAAGTGGTTGAATTGCTGAGCAAGTTTGACTTAGTTTCTTATTTTTTAGGATTTCTCGACAAACATGGTGGTTGTATGTAGCCATGAAGAAGGGAATGTATACCATTTGATGCAATCTTCATTTGTGGCTTTATGCAATGTGAGATTTTCTGCTTATGCCATCTTCGCCTTGATCACTGTTCGCTACAAAAAATGAGTGTTCAGCCATAGATTCCTGCTTATCATTGCGAGGCTTGTTAACTTGGGAACATCATAGAAGTTTGTTTGAAAGTCAACTTGATCGAGCATCCAAGTTTGTTTTTTGGGTTAGATTATGTTCTTTGACTCCAGGCTTTGCCGCCTACAACCATCCAGGCTTCACGCATGACTCCAAGCAAGAGGATCACCCTCCACTGCGGCCATCTCATTGAAGACGACGACCATCTTGCAATCCTAATTAGATGGCGGCGTTGGGTTCTCAAAGAGAACCCTACATCTTGCTGCAATCTCTCGCAAGGGGAAACCCTTTTCGAAGAGGAAGAAAAATATATGAAGGAGGCATGTTTCGTAATGGGCGTCAACCATTGAAAAAAGGCTACCGTAAAAAAACTGTTCGAAAAATAAGAGAGACAAACCCGAAAAAAGAGACGGCGTATTGAAAAAAGAAAATGAAAGAGGATGAAGTAGTTGAGATTTTTTTACCCCCATCTTTAGTTCTTCTCCCAACTTGGTCGAGCATCATATTTGCTGATAAGTATGGGAGAAAAGGGAGTATTGTGTAGAGTTTTCCATTCTAGATTTATGCTCTTCATTCGAGGGATTATGTGCTTGAGTGATCTAGTTTCTCAGAGTTTTCGACAAGGAGACTCCATTTGAGCCTCCATCTCCAATGACCATGAAAACTAGTATATATATTCCCACGTCTTTCTCTAGCGATTATGAACTCCAGTTCCGATATTCCACGACTTTCTTCAGTTTTGCCCTTCAGAGAGATATGAGAAAGTTCACATGTTGTGTTATAGGTGAGTCCTCGGACGAAGGGACTCATTCCAGTTTTGTTGACTTTGACAGATGTAGAGCACACATTCTTCGAGGAGGAGACTCATTCCAGTTTCGATGACTCTGACAGAAGCAGTACAACGCATACGTTCTCCGACAAAGAGACTCATTCTAGTTCACACTTCGACCCTTTAGTTCCTCCTTACCGGTCTGTCATGATAAGCAATGCCCTCAACAGACAACCGACAGAGTTTGTGTTGATTTGATATTGTCTGTAGTGTCTTGTATTATGTGAGTGAGTGCTTTCTTTGTATTTGTACAAGCTGAGCATTACATTTTCCAACTGAATGGAGTGTTATTAAAGCATGTGGCCATAGGTATGTAAACGAATCCCTACATGGTCTAATCACCACATGCACCTATGTTAGTTCTACATCCTCTATTAGTGGGACTTGGTCATTATAGTAGGACTATATAAGAAGCTCCACACCTTCGGTATTCTGAGAGAGTTATAATAGTTTATCCGACCTGAGATATGCCTTCTTCGATGGTTTCATCCCGTACATTATGGAGTAGGGTTCCACGTAAACCAGTGTGTTCTTTACCATTCTTTATCTGGTTATCTTTTATAACGCTTCCGCGTTATCGTTTTCTACAGGGAGGTGGACTCTTGATGCCAATAGAAGAAGATTATCTTGGAATTGCACAACGATTTGGTCCCTTCGTCTTCCGGAACGTGTTGGGATTTTCTTGTGGCTTATACGACGCAAGCGGCTCTTGACTCGCGACCGGTGCGTCAAACTGTTGGGAATAATTGCGGACAAATGTGCGATCTGTGATAATGCGTTTGAAACCACTGATCACCTCTTCTTTACATGTCCTGTGGTTTCTCAGATCTGGATGAATTCGGAGATGATGCAAACGGCTTTTTGGCGCGTCGATAAAATTTGAGAAATTGAACGGTGGATATTTGGTGGAAGAAATAGATGGGTTGAGAAGAGCAATCGGAAGGGTTGAGAAGAGAAATCTCGTCGGTAACGAGGGATTGAAGGAGAAGAACCGCGGAGATCGCGTGGAGAGAGAGGGAGAGGAGGAAGGAGATAAAAATCTCAATTTTAATTCATACTTGACTGACTAAAAATGCTGGACTACCATCTCTTTATATAGGAGAGATGGGTTTACAAAAATAGTAAACTCATTTAAATTGACAACCGACTTGCCTAAACTGACTCTAACTAATTAATTGACCCAATTTCAAATTAAAATCTACGAAATAAACGTTGAGATCACATGCGATCTCAATTATTTAATTAAACAATTATGACAACCTAAAAACATAAATAAAATTGGCTACTAATAAATTAAATAAATTTGGCCCTATAATTTGAGATCACGCTGCATCAACTCTCCGCCGCTTTAAAAAATTCGTCTCCCGACGAATTGCTTGATATAGATGCGTCGTTGGAGAAGTCATCCTTGAATTGAGGCTTCAATTTCCCCCAATGCGATCATTTTCCATGTTACGTTTGTAATTTCTTTTCACAGAGGGGTATGGCTGTAAATGTTTTACCCCTTCACTTAAAAGGATTCCATAGCATAATATATCCTTCAATTGCACCTTTTGATAAAAACTTTTGTAAGGGGGACCTTCCCTGCAAATGTCCCAAATTAAATCTTCATCCCAGATTTTATGGGTACCGATGGAAGAGGACCCCCAAACCTTCCTTAGGGTTCTTCTCCTCATGATATATTGTCGACGGCGGCAACTCAAGGGCGAATTGCGGCGCGGCTTCTTCCGTGGATGGCGCAGGGAAGGAAGGTGGCGGCGGTGGCGTGCTGGGGATGAGGAGGCGCAGGCGGGGGGAATGGGGTGCTGGGCGCGGGATAGGGGATGGCGAAGGCAGCGACGCCGATAATGGCTGGAAGGAGGGGACAACGGGTCTGGGAAGGGACAGTCGGGGAGGGGGCTGTTTTGCGTAGGGGGAAAAGGAAGGGCCCGGGGGGGCTGGGCTGTGGGTCGCTGGGTTTGCGGGAAGGGGGCCCGAGGGCGCGGGATGGGGCGGAGGTGGTGGTGGGGCTGCGGGAGGCGCCGACGGTGTTGGGGCCGAGGGGAGTTCGCGTAGGGGTCCGACGGGCCTGGGGGGGCGCCGGAGGGGCTGGGGCTGCAGCGGGGATCCGCGAGAGGACTGCGGCTGGGTCGTAGACCAACTCCGGGGGGGTTTGTGAATCTGAAAATACCTGGACAACAGCCTTTTCATCGATTTTTTCTTCTAAAATGGCCTGGAAAGCGGCCGGATTCACATTCGCAGCAACATTTTCTTCGTCAAACTTCGCGGCAGCGGCTTCGACGGTTGACGGCTTTGATTGGGTGTCGCGTAGGGCCTCGAAGTTGGCCACAAGGGCTCGAAACTCGGAGTGGATGGTGGTTTGCAAGTGATGCAACTCACGTAACATGCGCTCCGTCTCCATGTTGTAGGCGTCGTTGGCTCGTCGTTTTCTGTCGGACGAGCGATGGTCCCTTGATGCATGTCGGCGCGAGTATCTGAACGGATCGTCAGATCGTGGGGACGATCTGTAAGCCATGCTCTGATACCAATTGATGCAAACGGCTTTTCGCGGCGTCGAAAAATAATAATTTTTATGGTAGATTTTTTGGTAGAAGAACGAGATGGGTTGAGAAGAGAACTCGCCGGGAATACGAGAGGTTGAAGGAGGAGAACAACTGAGATCGCGTGGAGGGAGAAGAGAAAGAGGGAGATACTGAGATAAACTCAAATTTTCAAATTTTTGGCGCGTCGATAAAATTTGAGAAATTGAACGGTGGATATTTGGTGGAAGAAATAGATGGGTTGAGAAGAGCAATCGGAAGGGTTGAGAAGACAAAACTCGTCGGTAACGAGGGATTGAAGGAGAAGAACCGCGGAGATTGCGTGGAGAGAGAGGGAGAGGAGGAAGGAGATAAAAATCTCAATTTTAATTCATACTTGACTGACTAAAAATGCTGGACTACCATCTCTTTATATAGGAGAGATGGGTTTACAAAAATAGTAAACTCATTTAAATTGACAACCGACTTGCCTAAACTGACTCTAACTAATTAATTGACCCAATTTCAAATTAAAATCTATGAAATAAACGTTGAGATCACAGGCGATCTCAATTATTTAATTAAACAATTACGACAACCTAAAAATGTAAATAAAATTGACTACTAATAAATTAAATAAATTTGGCCCTATAATTTGAGATCACGCTGCATCAGGAGACTCCTTGGTGCCGCTTTGATGACTTCCAATCATTCTGGAATTCGATCCACCTGAACAAGGATAAACCAAGGACAGATTACCTTCTTCCGATGGCCTATCTTTGGGCGATTTGGCGTGGCAGAAACGACCTACTTTTCTTCGGGCAAAGATTTTATGAGGAGAACGTGGCCTTCCTTGCGAAAAGGCTTGTTGAGGACTGGATGCTCTAGCGTTTTTGTTTTGTAAGGGTGGTTTCGTTTGTTTTGTAAGGGTGGGTTAGTTATTTCTTTAGCTCTGTAACTTCCTTACTTTTGACTTTTGTTAGCAATAAAATTTTGATGGGGAGGGTACCACCGAGTACTACCCCCTATATGGAAGACTTTCAAAAAATGAGGTGGACACTGCATTAGTAAATCACTTTTGCATGTTGACCATACATGCTAACCACATTGGGTGGCACTGGCTAGGACGGTGCATTGGCAAACCGAGCCATGCCTAGTCGAACGGGTTGGTACGAGATTTCATGACCCAATATGTTTAATATGTTTAAAACACTGTCCACGAGCTGAATACGGATGGCTCTCATGGTATTGAGTTGCAAGGAGTTTTGAGATGTCACGAGGAATTATATCATTTGCATTGTTGGGTAATTCAGAGTGGGAAAATAAGAAGCTCATTTTTCTACTACCAAGCATGAGGTCGCATTGCATTCACTTGCCTTCTAGTTTTTGGTGAGGTATTTGCATTTACTCCCCAAGGTTGTCTCCTTGCTGAGGTTGGCGATTAGTGATGGTTGTTCCATCAGATTTGGTAGGGTGACTGGTCTGGCTTGGAAGCTTTTTGTGACAGGTTCTCTAAACTTTTTTCTTGTCAGATGACCAAGAACTAAGTGTTGTGGATGCCTGGTCCAATAGTACACTACATCTGTTTTTGGCTTTCTGAGAAGAAGATATATGTGTTTATGAGCTCTTGATGTGGTCGAAGACTCGAAGGGGCCATCTAATGGGTGTGGTTGGTGGATATGCTTTGATGATGTTTCCCAGTTTAAAAGCCGTACATGATCCTTTCAGTTTCACTAAATTTTAATCTTGGAAGCCTCGCTTGGATTGCAGATTTGGTAAACTGGTCTGCCTTGGTTCGCGGATCGTGATTTTCTCCCGATTTCTATTACGTCGTGTGACTTTAGACCTCAAAAGAAGAAGTAAGGATGGTTGTATGAGTCTACAGATACAACCAATCCTACTTATCGTCCTGTAGACGCATTCTCATTGATTTACTCCTTAGTCATTCCGTGATTTGGCTTCTTGGTACAATGGCAGAGAATAAGGGTGACGCTTTCTCCTCTTCCGGTGCCTTCAAGGGCTCGATTCCTGTCGTCAAGATGGATGGGACCAACTACGAGTTGTGGTCCATGCAGTTTCCTACCCTAATGCAGTGCCATAACAAGGAGCACATTCTGACTGATTCATAGCTGGTGGAGAAGACTGGGGCCAATGCTTCATGGAAGCAAGATGACGCCTATGCTCGCATCTGGCTCTCTGGGACACTTACCACAGAGATTGCCAACGATATTGTCAATCAACCAACAACAAAGGCTATGAGGGGACATATTAGCAGACATATACATGCATGTAAAGAATGGGAGCAAGATTCTTCAACTGCAGTTCGGAATTTTTTCGACCAAATAGAATGGTCGACCGCTCCACGCAAACTTCTCTCATTTGCGAGGCATGTTTAAGCGACTACATATCTTCATGCCTATTACCACCGGCACTGAACAACTACATGCATATCAGAATGCGACAATGACAGGAGTCTTCGTGTCATCCTTGACTCTGAGTACGATGCAGCTCGTATTCAACTTCTGACTAGAGAGACGATACCGTCGATGGAGGAGGTCTACAAACGATTGAGTAGGATTACTACCACATCCACTACTACGTCCCAGATCACTCCCTCTGCTATGGCAGCTACTTGTAGCAGGGTGGGGGGGGGGGACTTCCCAGTTTCATGGCTGCAGACCTCGTGGTCGAGGAGGAGGTCGCCAACGTGGCCCATGTCCCCATTGCCATCGTCCTGGTCATCCTGAGGAGACATGCTTCCAGAAGCATGGATATCCGGTGTCTACACGTGTTGCTGAGTAGATTGAGCCTTCTTCTGTGCCTACTCAGGATGCACGTTTGGATGATATTGTTTCTAGACTTCAAGAGATTACGAGCACTCCTACGACTACATCTCCAGGTTCCTCCGATGCAACAGCTACTGCCAGAGCGTCGTCTAGTTCATCTGATATTCCTTATGCGTTTACCAATTGTAGCAGTTCAGATTTGACTGATTGGATTATGGATTCTGGAGCGTCACATCATATTTGTGGAGGTCGGACGCAGTTTACTTCTTACAGGTTTATCCCACCGGTAAATCCGTGGTCATTGCTAAGGGGTTCGACTACCCATTATTGGTCAGGGGGAGATTGTTCTAGCCCTTTCTATGCATCATCAGAACGTTTTATTTGCTCCAGATTTTCAGATGAATCTTTTGTCTATTAGTCAAATTACAAAAGATTTACATATCGTGCCATCTTTGATCCCTCTTATCTTGTGCTTCAGGACATACTAACTGACAGGGTGATTGGGCATGGCCGTGAGTAGAGAGGATTGTATAAGCTTGCCATACCACCTAGTGCTAGGATTGCTACTATTCCTTCAGGATCTGTTTCTCCTTTCTTGTGGCATTTTCGCTTTGGCTACCTTCCTCTTCAGATGATGTGTCATGTGCTACCGCAAATATCTACTCATACTACATTGGATTGTGAAGCCTGTCAGCTTGGGAAACACCATCGTTCATCTTTTCCGAGTCATCAGAATCGTCACAGTAGTTAGTCCGTTGAGTTGTTTTATTTTGATATTTAGGGTCCGAGTCGTGTTCCTGATCATCAGGGGCATCGTTTTTTTATGGTTGCTGTGGATGATTATTCGAGACTTTCTTGGATATTCTTGTTAAAACATAAGTTTGAAGCAGGTGCTATCATTAAATCTTTTCTTATTGAAGTAAAACATGTCTTCTCACCTAATGTGAAATTCATTCATACGGATAATGCTTTGGAGTTTTTCACATTATATTTATCTGAATTTCTCAGGTCTCTTGGTATAGTTCATCATACCTCTTGCACTTATACTTCACAGCAGAATGGTATGGCTGAATGTAAGCATCGTCACCTTCTTGATGTTACGAGGACCCTGTTGATTCAGAGTCGTACCCCTCATTCTTTCTGAGGTGATGCGGTTCTCACTGCTTGTTACTTGGTAAATCGTATGACGTCCACTATTCTTGGAGAAAATCCCTTCTTGCTTGCGTTTCCCTAGAAGGAACTATTCTCTCTCACTCCCAAAGCTTTTGGGTCGGTGGCATTTGTCCATAATTTCACTCCTGGCCCTGACAAGCTCTCACCTAGAGATGTCAAATGCGTTTTTTGTCGGTTACTCTCATACCCAAAATGGGTATGATGTTTTGATCCTGTACAACGAAAATATTATGTCAATGCTGATGTCACATTTTTTGAGTTTATTATGTATTTTTCTCATAGATCTGACATGTCTAATTCTATTTCTGGAGAGGAGGTTGTTGTTCCTCCACCTTCGTCTTCTCCACCAAACATTGGTTCACCCAAACCTATGGGGTGGACTATCAAGATACCTTCTCTCTCGTGGCTAGACACTTGAGACTTCGCATTCTTCTAGCCGTTGTTGTTTCACGGGACTGGCCTTTTTGCCAGCTTGATGTGAAGAATGCATTTCTATATGGGGACCTACAGAAAGAGGTATATATGCAGCACCACCAGGGTTTGCTACTGGGGGGGAGTCACATAAGGTGTGTTGGCTCCATAAGGTGATTTATGGACTGAAGCAGAGTCCGAGAGCTTGGTATCAGAAGCTATCGGAGTTGATAGAGCAATAGGGGTTTGTACGGTCTACTACGGACCATTCACTTTTTTTTCCGAAGACACAGAGAGGTATTGTTGCTATACTTGTGTATGTTGATGATATTGTTGTCACAGGAGATGATGAGCAAGGTATTCAGGCAGCCAAGAAGTTCCTAGGTCAACAATTTGTGACTAAGGACCTTGGCACTCTTCGATACTTCCTTGGATTAGAGTTCATCAGGAACCAGCTTGGTCTTGTGATGACTCGGAGGAAGTTTGCGATGGATCTTCTTTCTGAGACAATTATGACAGGGTGCAAGCCTACTACTACTCCTATGCATCCGAGTATAAGATTGTATGATGATGACGCCGAGGAGCTAGATAGGAGGAGATATAGAGAGCTTGTTGGGAAGCTCTTATATGCCACCATCACCACTCTGAATGTAGCTTTTGTAGTGAGCAAAGTTAGCCAGTTCATGGAGCAGCCCAAGAAGGTGCATATGGATGCGGTCCATATGATCTCGAGATATTTGAAGACCACACCTAGTTCTGATCTTATATTCGGTAGAGATACATCTCTTGAGGTGACAGCTTGTGCAGATGCATATTATGCAGGTAGCCCCAGAGACGGAAAGTCTACTCAGCTTTGCTATTTTTGTTGGGAGCTCATTTGCTTCATGGAAAAGCAAGAAGCAGACAGTGGTGGCTAGAGCAAGTGTAGAGATGATGTGGGTTAGATCTGTGTTGACTGACCTTACTATTGAGGTGTCTCTTCCTATGCAGCTTTTATGTGATAATCAAGCATCACTATTTATTGCCAATAATCCTGCTTTTCATGAACGGACAAAGAATATAGAGGTGGATTGTTAGTATACTTGAAACATGATCCAGAAAGGTGTCATATCTACCTCCCATGTTTCCACCCGAGATCAGACGGCTGACATCTTCACCAAGGCCCTAGCTAGAGGTCCATTTCATAGGTGTTGCTTCAAGCTGAGCATGATAGATATATATGCTCCAACTTGAGGGGGAGTGTTGAAATAAATGTATCTCATGATATCATTTCCATTTTATGTTTTCTTGGTGTGTCACTCTTGTAATTAACCCAGGGCTTTTCTCCTATATAAGAGAGCCCTAGGGTCTCATCTATGATACGACTTATTTTTCTCCCAACAATCTAAAGTTCACAGAACTAGCATTTTTAATGGTACATATGTAGCTTTCTTGTTATGTGCTTAAGATACCAAGGTTGTGAATCACCTGTTCTTTAGTTGTGGACGTGCCTGAGATGTTTGGAATGTTGTTGGCCTTGAGTGGCTTGGGTCTAATGATTTTCGGGAATCTCTTATTGATGCGTAGGCTCATACTTGCTATGATTGACTTATACTACTGCCTTTGTTTTGAGATATATGGTTGGAACGTAATGGAGGTGTTTTCCTTAAGGAACAGTTTTATATAGAGAATGTCATTGTGTGCTTCCGAGTCTCTTTTTGAGTCTTGATCTATGTCAATATTTTTATACACTTCATTAATAAATAAAGTGGATGTCCCACCAGTCTCGATGCACATCATTTTTCCTAAAAATAGGTTTTAGCAAGAGAAGAGGCCACAAATGCACTGAATCTGGGAATGACACATTGCATTGATCTTACATTAGAGGATACCGGAAATATCCCTACAATCAAGAAGAATCTCGAAAATCGAAAAGAGCCATTTCAATTGTTGATTACAATGACAAACACATTATTCTTTTGAACATGATGAGATACTTTACAAATGCCAGGGAATTGGTCTGCATGATGTAACCTGATTCACAACATCTTTTTTTTGCATTCTACCATAATAATAAGCATAGTTGGACTGTATTTGCTTCAGAGAAATTGGCAAAAAAGGAAGAAAGGCAAGGGATATTGTTGGGAAAAGAGACTTCGATAATTATTCAGAAAAACCCTAGGCTCTCTTATATACGGAGAGACCTTAAGGGTAAATTACAAAGAGGTCTATAAAAGATAAAGAAATGACGACAAGATACATAAAGAGATAATAATACTAAGAACCATCTCTACAAGAACTATCTCTACACTCCCCCTCAAGGTGGAGCATAGATGTCTATCATGCTCAGCTTGGATGAACATCTCTGAAAAGGTTCTCTGAGCAGTGGCTTGGTGAATACATCTGCAGTCTGATCTCCTGAGCTCACATGTGCAGTAGATATCAATCCTCTCTGGATCAAGTCTCTAGTGTAATGGCAGTCAACTTCAATATGCTTGGTCCTTTCATGGAAAGCTGGATTGTTGGCAATGAATAATGCTGCCTGATTGTCACACTGAAGCTTCATAGGTAGGGGAACAACTACATGTAGATCTTCTAGTACGGACCGAACCCACATCATTTCCGTGCTTGCTTGAGCCATGGCCCTATATTCGGATTCGACACTGGACCTTGCCACAACAGTTTGTTTCTTGCTTTTTCAAGAAACCAGATAGCCTCCAACAAACACTGCGAACCCTGAGGTTGATTTTCGATCCTTAGGGCATCCTGCATAATCTGCTTCTGCACACGCTGAGATGGATAAGTCTGTGCCCTTTCTGAATAGCAGCCCTGACCCTGGAGAAGACTTCAGATACCTCAGTATCATCTGTATAGCATCCACGTAAAGTCTGCAGACCATGTGCTTCCCCCCTTCAGCAGTAAACCCAGGTGGCTGCTGCATGTAGACTTTCTCCTGTAAGTCCCCGTACAGAAAGGAATTCTTGACATCTAGTTGAGAAATGCTCCAATCACGGACCACAACAACAGATAGGAGAATACGGAGGGTCGTGTGTCTCGCCACGGGAGAGAAAGTATCCATGTAATCCACGCCATAGGTTTTTGTAAACCCACGGGCGACCAAGCGTGCTTTGTACCTATCCAACGTGCCATCTGCATGATATTTGACTGTGAAGACCCTTTTACAGCTCACAATGGATGCATCAGGAGGTGCAGGAGACAAAGACCATGTGCCACGGGACTGCAAGGCCCTCATCTCCTCTTCCATAGCTAATCTCCAGCCATCATTCTTCAAAGCTTCCTGGTAGGTCCGTGGTATATCCACGGAAGACAAGGCTGAGGCAAATCTCTGAAAATCACCAGTGAGACGGTGAAAGGAAACCTGTGAAGCAAATGGATAAGAGGCACATTGCTGCCTCTGCTTCCGAATAGCAATCGGAAGATCAAGATCATCATCTGTTGTACTGGATGGGCTAGTGTCGTCCTGTACTGAAGAATCCTGCACATGTACCAAACCCGACCCGTCAGTAGTAATGCCATCTGAACATACATTAGGCGTGATGAGTGGCTGATGTGTAGTCTGAGCAGGACTTGACCGACGCGTATAGAATTTTGGTAGCGGTGAAACGATAGGCCGTGGAATGGGTGGAGGAGGAGGTGGTGGTGGTGGGGGTGCTGGTGTGGAGACAGACACAGGGGAAGACTCAGGTGAACTCCATGTAGGTGGTGGAGGAACATAGACATCATCAGTGGTAGTGGATGGTACCAGTCTGTCACCTGCATGAGAGAAATACATGACAGACTCAAAGAAAGTGACATCAGCACTCACGAAGTACTTCTTATTCGTAGGATCATAACACCGGTAGCCCTTCTGAGTCCTGGAATATCCAACAAAGACACACTTGACTGCTCTAGGAGAGAGTTTGTCAAGTCCGGGAGATAGAAGATGAATGAAAGCCACAGTACCAAAGACACGTGGAGTCAGTGAGAATAACTCCTTGTCTGGAAAAATAAGAGAGATAGGTATCTTCTCACCAAGAACTGAGGATGGCATTCGATTGACCAGATAACATGCAGTAAGAACAACGTCCCCCCAGAAGGAGATAGGTGCACAACTCTGAATCAACAGGGTTCGAGTAAAATATCCAAGAGATGGCGATGCTTTCTTTCCGCCACACCATTTTGCTGTGATGTATATGCACAAGTGGTTTGGTGAATAATACCCTTTGATGAAAGAAATTGAGAAAGTGAGCGTGTACAAAATTATAGGACATTATCCGTCCTAACATATTTGACTGAGGAAGAGAAAACATTGTGCACTTCATAAATTAAATTCTTGATCACATCTCCTGCTTCAGATTTATTCTTCAAAAGAAAGACCCATGACACACGAGAAAAATCATCTACTACCACAAGATAAAATCTGTGCCCCTGATGATCGGGAACACGACTCGGAGCCCATATATCTATATGTAACAACTCGAATGGGGAGCTACTGCTCCGACTCTGACGACATGGAAAGCTCGACTTATGATGCTTTCCCAACTGACATGCTTCACAGCGCAAAGACGAACTAGGAGAGATCTGAGGTAGAAGATGGCGCATTTTCTGGAGCGGAAGGTGACCAAACCGGAGATGCCAGATGTACGAAGAGACTGGTCCAGCAGAATGAGAGGAGACGCCAGCATAGGAATCCCGAACCAGCCGATATAGACCATTCTGCTCAGAGCCATAACCAATCACCCTGCTCGTGAGTATGTCCTGAAAAATGAGAGAAGACAGGTCAAATATGGCACGTCAATGCAAATCCTTCGTAATCTGACTAATAGATAACAGATTCATTGAGAACTCAGGAGCATGTAGGACGTTCTGTAGCTGCATAGTGGAGGATAGGAAGACCTCCCCCTGTCCAACAAGGGGCGAATGAGTACCATCTGCGATCTGCACTGAACGACCGAAAGTGTTGACGCATATAAAATAACTGTACCTCTTAGTTATTTTATTTTTCTGTTGTCCTCTTTATGTAATTTACCCATAGGCTACTCTCCTATATAAGAGAGCCTAGGGCTTATGGAATAGATTATCTCATTCATTTTTCCCATCATGGTATCAGAGCGACGGTCCTAGATCGGAGTTCTCGAAACCCTAGCCCTAACTCACCCACCCGCCGGTCCTATCTCTCTCCCTCTTTCTCTCTCTCGATCGGCGCGCCTCCAACGCCGCCGCCTCTCCTCCTTCGCGCTCGCGCACCTGCGCCACCTGCGCCTGCATCTGCGCCTCGCGCACTTGCGCCTGCTCGCGCACCTGCGCCTACGCCACGCGATCCTCCTGCGCATCATCTCCAGCGCGTGCCTGCGCAAGATTGCGCACGTGCGCACGATTGCGCACCTGCGCGTGAAGGGCACCAGCGCGTGAAGGCCACCAGCGCGCGTGAAGGGCATTATACAGTACGCAGACCGCTGTGCGCATACCGCTACATACCACTGTGCGCATAGCGATCCTGTGCACACTCAACTGCGCCTAACAGTGCGCCAGCCTACTGTCCGCGTGCATCTTCGTCATTCCTGCGCGTGTGCAGACCGTAGCACGCGCGTATTAATGGGGATAGTTGCTTGAGGTCTACACATGCAACTAATCCCATCTATGGTATTGTAGACAAAACACATTGTTTGTCAATGGTTCCAGTCTTCATTTTTCAATATGTCGGAGAGCAAGGCAGATATCCCATCTATTGACGCATTCCGTGGTCCAGCGCCTATTGTCAAGATGGATGGTACCAACTATGAACTGTGGGCAATGCAGTTCATGAGCATGATGAAGTCTACGGGTAAGAAGCACATTCTTACCGAATCAGAGCCTGCTGAGAAGACTGGAACCTATGCCTCCTGGGAGGCTGATGACGCATACGCCAAAGTCTGGCTATCTGGCACGTTGGCAATTGAGATTGCCAATGATATTCTCCATCAACCCACAGCGAAGGATATGTGGGACATTCTGGCGGCCACATATTCCCAGGCGAAGAACGAGACAAAGATTCTGCAACTCCAGCATGATATCTTCACCATCAAGCAGAATGGTCGCCCTCTACATTCTCTCTATACATCACTGAGAGGGATGTTTGAGAAGCTATATAGCTTCATGCCCTTGACAGCCACGCCAGAGCAGCAGAAGACATACAGGAACGCTACTATGGTGGGCGTGTTCCTAGCTGCACTTGATCCTGAGTACGAGGCAGCACGATCACAGATTTTGGTGGATTCTACAATTCCGCCAATGGAGGAAGCCTTCCATAGACTGAGTCGGATTACAGTTCCCTCAACTGCTGCAAGCCAGAATTCTTCAGCCATGGCAGCAAGCAGAGGTCGCGGCTATCATCACCAGGGCCGTGGACGTGGACCCCGTGGGAGAGGTGGCCGCACTAGGCCAACATGCACCTACTGCCACCGTGTTGGACACAACGAAGATACATGCTATTCAAAGCACGGATTTCTGCATCCGCACGAGCTGCTGAGCAGATCGAGCCCCCATCTGCTGCTACCTTAGATCAACGGTTTGATGATTTAGTTGCCCGTCTGAGGGGCATTATCCCACCATCTGGTCCAGCACCGACTACAGAGAATCATTATGATGCCGCTGCCTCTGCCTCTGCATCTACTAGTGCTTCATGTAGTATACTTGCACTCCATAGTAGTAGATCTGATACACTGCCATGGATCATGGACTCGGGGCGCTACACATCATCTATGTGGCGACCAGAGTCTACTTACATGATACACTCAGATCCCTCCAGGACGGACAGTAGTGATTGCTAATGGCACGCATTCCCCTATCACTGGTCAGGGGGAGATTAGATTGACATCTTCTATGCAGCTTAAGAATGTCCTACATGCACCGCATTTTTCTATGAATCTGTTGTCAATTAGTCAGATTACGAAGGATCTCCATTGTCGAGCTATTTTTGATCCATCTTTTTTGATTTTTCAGGACATCCGTACGGGCAACGTGATTGGTCATGGCTATGAGCAAGGAGGCCTTTACCGTCTGAACCAGACCCCATTTGCCGGAACCACATCCTCTCCGGCTGGACAAGTATCTCCTCTCCTGTGGCATCTGCGTTTTGGCCATTTACCGCTTCAGAGGTTGCGTCGAGTTCTACCCTATGGTCTCTCTCACACACCTATCCAGTGTGAGGCATGTCAGTTTGGGAAAGCATCACATGTCGTCCTTTCCCAGTCGTCCAGGTCGGAGTAGTACCTCCAAATTTGAGTTGTTTCATATAGATGTCTGGGGTCCGAGTCGTGTTCCCGATCATCAGGGACACAGGTTTTATATTGTATTTGTGGATGATTTCTCGAGGGTGTCATGGGTGTTTTTATGAAAAAATAAATCTGAAGCAGGAAATATTATTATCCATTTTTCTAAATGAAATTCAGAATGTTTTCTCCACATCTGTCAAACTTGTGAGAAGTGATAATGCTTTAGAGTTATGCACCCCACACTTTGGCCAATTACTACTCCTCAAAAAGGGATTATTCACCAAACCTCTTGATACATCTCAACAGAATGGGATTGCTGAAAGAAAACACCGTCACCTTCTTGATGTCACAAGATCTCTTCTTATACAGAGTCATGCTCCCTACTCCTACTGGGGTGATGCAGTTCTTACTGCATGTTACCTAATCAACCGTATGCCCTCGTCTGTCTTGAATGAACATATTCCTTTTTCACTCATTTATCCAGACAAGGATCTGTTCGCTCTTACTCCTCGTGTGTTTGGGTCAGTCGCATTCGTCCATCAGTTGTCGCCTGGTACTGACAAGCTCTCTCCTAGGGCTGTCAAGTGTGTCTTTGTGGGGTACTCCAGAACTCAAAAGGGGTACAAGTGTTTTGATCCAGTGCGTCGGCGGTATATGATCAGTGCAGATGTTACATTTTTTGAAACTGTTATGTATTTTTCAGCATCTGGACACATGCAGCTACCACCTATACCTCCTGATGCCATATTAATGGCACCCACCACCACCATCGCCACAAACACCGCCACCGCCACCACCACCGCCACCGCTAGTATCTCCACTACCATTCCATTACACCGCAGGCCTCCTCCAGCTCATGGTCCTGACCTGTCAACTAGCTCGCCTATGGTATGTAATGAAAATATTAATGTTGATGGATCTGACGATATATCTCAGCAGGATGTATTGCAGGAGCATGGTGAGCATACAGATGATTTGGATGTTCCAATTGCTCTACGGAAGCCGAAGAGAAGCTGTGCCAAATATCCATTATCAGCAGCCGTGTCTTTGAGAGGCTATCTGGAGACTTCAGGACGTTTGCATTGGCACTTTCAGCTACAGACATTCCACGGAATCATCATGATGCTTTGCAGGATGCTAGATGGCGGCTAGCAATGGAAGAAGAAATGGCGGCACTTCAATCCAGAGGAACCTGGAGCTTGGTTCCTATACCTCCAGATGTCAGCCGGTGAGTTGCAAATGGGTGTTTACAGTGAAGCACAATGCAGATGGTTCCATTGACAGGTACAAGGCACGCCTTGTTGCACGTGGCTTCACACAGACATACGGGGTAGATTACTGTAGAAATATTTAGTAGTGTTATTATCTCTTTATGGAGTTTGTTGTTATTTCTTTCTTTTCTATAGACCTCTCTGTAATTTACCCTACGGTCTCTCCCTATATAAGAGAACCTAGGGTTTTCTGAATAAACAACGAAGTCTTTTTTCCCAACATGGTATCAGAGCCACCCTAGGGCTCTTTTCTCCCTCCCGCCGCCCCTTCCCCACCCGCCTCCCTCTTCTCGGAATCGCTGCCCTCCCGCAGCTTCTCTCTCCAGCGGCGGCCCTCAATCGCCGCCGCCTTCTCCTTCTTCATCTCCAGCGGCAGCCTTCCATCGCCGTGGTTGGATCCCACCCTCTAGCGGCCTCCGCCAATAGCCCCTGCCAGTCGCCGAAGGGGATCCCAGCCCCCAGCGGCCTCTGCCAATAGGCGGCATCTCCATCTGCTGCCCGCGCACGGCCTCTGGGTGCGTGAACAGCAACACGCACAAGGTCTTCTAGCGGCTCCTAGCCGCTGAAAGGGCTGTCAGCCTCTTGTTAGGCGTGCCCTAGTTTCTTCCACATCCATTCTATGGATTTGAGTGCGTAACGTCTACATACGCACTCAAATCCGATGCAGTTTTTGTAGACATCCAGCATCACGTCTACATATCCTAGTTCTTCTCCAAGCGGCAGTATGTCAGAATCAAAAGTTGATATGCCCTCCACCGGCGCATTCAAAGGTCCTGCGCCAATAGTCAAGATGGACGGGTCTAACTACGAGCTCTGGGCTATGCAGTTCATGAGCCTTATGAAGTCGAATGGTAAGAAACATATTCTTACCGAGGATGAGCCCGCAGAGAAGACTGGGATCTATGCCTCATGGGAGGCTGATGATTCCTATGCAAAGGTCTGGTTGTCCGGCACCTTAACGACGGAGATTGCCAACGACGTCCTCCATCAGCCCACTGCTAAGGCAATGTGGGAAATTCTTGCCGCCACATATTCGCAAGTGCGAAATGAGACGAAGATGTTGCAGCTTCAGCACGACATATTCACAATGAAGCAGAGCGGCAGACCTCTCCATTCTCTTTATACATCCCTAAGAGGGATGTTCGAGAAGTTATATAGTATCATCCCTCTGACTGCAACTCCTGAGCAGCAGAAGGCGTTTCGAAACGCCACCATGGTTGGTGTTCTTCTTGCGGCCCTTGACCCAGAGTACGATGCATCTCGATCTCAGATTCTCGCTGATGCAGTTATTCCTCCAGTTGAGGATGTTTACAGACGGCTTAGCCGCATTCCAGTCTCCTCCAGCTCTTCTACTCCACCTCCTTCAGCGATGGCAGTCTCGCGTGGGAGAGGTGGACCACCATCTGGCCGTTGTCGTGGACGTGGCCGTGGACCCCAGGGGAGGGGTGGTCGCTTTAGTAAGACATGCTCCTATTGTCGTCGCACAGGACACTCGGAGGAGACATGCTATTCGAAGCATGGATTTCCAGCATCAGCACGTATTGCAGAGCACTCTCAGTCTCCACTGACTTCTACTGTAGATAGTCGATTTGACGAACTTGTCGCCCGTCTCCGAGAGATTATGCCACATGCTTCTGGTGATTCGCCTGGTGGTTCCTCAGATATGAATGCCACTGCCTCTGCCAGTTCTTCCGCAGCCGCAAGCTCCTCAGGTAGATCTACTACATCTCATGATATATCTGACTGGATTATTTGATTCTGGAGCCACACATCATCTCTGCCGAGATAGAGGTAGATTACAGGCCTACAGGGACATTCCTTCCGGACGTTCAGTGCAGATAGCAGATGGTACCCATTCGCCCCTTATTGGACAGGGGAGGTTTTCCTGTCTTCCACTTTGCATTTACAGAATGTTCTGCATGCTCCTGAGTTCTCAATGAATTTGCTATCTATTAGTCAGATTACGAAGGATTTGAACTGTCGTGCCATATTTGACCCGTCTTCTCTCATTTTTCAGGACATACTCACGGGCAAGGTGATTGGCTGTGGCTCTGAGCAGAATGGTTTATATCGGCTGGTCCGGGATTCATATGCTGCTGTCTCTTCTCATTCTGCTGGACCAGTCTCTCCGTACATTTGGCACCTCCGATTTGGTCACCTTTCACTTCAGAAAATGCGCCATCTTCTGCCTCAGATCTCTCGTAGTTCTTTGTTTCAATGTGAAGCGTGTCAGTTGGGAAATCATCACAGGTCGAGCTTCCCACGTCGTCTGAGTCGGAGCAGTAGCTCCCCTTTTGAGTTGTTACATATAGATATATGGGGTCCAAGTCGTGTTCCCGATCATCAGGGACACATGTTTTATCTTGTGGTAGTGGATGATTTCTCTCGTGTGTCATGGGTCTTTCTTTGAAAATAAATCTGAAGCAGGAAATGTGATCAAAAACTTGATTAATGAAGTGTTCAATGTCTTTTCTGCAAATGTCAAATATGTTCGGACTGATAATGCCCTTGAATTTTGTGCACGCTTACTGTCACAATTCCTGTCATCAAAGGGCATTATTTACCAAACCACTTGTGCATATACCTCACAACAAAATGGTGTCGCGGAAAGGAAGCATCGCCATCTCTTAGATATTACTCGTACATTGTTGATTCAGAGTTGTGCCCCTATTTCTTTCTGGGGCGATCCTGTCCTTACTGCTTGTTATCTGGTCAACCGTATGCCATCCTCAGTCCTTGGTGAAAAGATACCTATGTCCATTATTTTCCAGATAAGGAGTTATTCTCACTAACTCCACGTGTCTTTGGCACTGTTGCTTTTGTGCATCGTCTATCTCCCGGACTTGACAAACTCTCTCCTAGAGCAGTCAAGTGCGTCTTTGTTGGTTATTCCAGAACTCAGAAGGGCTACCGGTGTTATGATCCCACAACTAAGAGATACTTTGTGAGTGCCGATGTCACTTTCTTTGAGTCTGTCATGTATTTCTCTCCTGCAGGTGACAGAATGGTACCATCCACTACCACTGATGAGATCTATGTTCCTCCACCACCTACATTGAGTACACCTGAGTCTTCCCCTGTGTCTGTCTCCACGCCAGCACCATCTCCACCACCACCACCACCTCCTCCACCTCCACCCAATCCACGGCCTATCATATCACCGTTACCGAAATTCTATACGCGCAGGTCAGGTCCTGCTCAGACCACACAGCAGCCGATCATCCCGCCTCAGGTATGTTCAGATGGCATTACTACTGACAGGTCAGGTTTGGTACATGTGCAGGATCCTTCAGTTCAGGCCGACACTAGCCCATCTCCTACAGCAGATGATGATCTTGATGTTCCGATTGCTATTCGGAAACAGAATCCGTTTGCTTCACAGGTTTCTTTTCACCGTCTCACAGGTGATTTTCAGAGATTTGCCACAGCTTTGTCTTCCGTGGATATACCACGGACATACCAGGAAGCTTTGCAGAATGAATGCTGGCGATTAGCAATGGAAGAAGAAATGAGGGCCCTGCAGTCTCGTTGCACATGGTCTTTGGTCCCTGCACCTTCTGATGCATCCGTTGTGAGCTGCAAATGGGTCTTTACAGTCAAATACCATGCAGATGGAACCTTGGATAGGTACAAAGCACGCTTGGTCGCTCGTGGGTTTACGCAAACCTACGGTGTGGATTACATGGATACATTCTCTCCAGTGGCGAGACATTCTACCCTTCGTATTCTCTTATCTGTTGCTGTAGTCCGTGATTGGAGTATATCTCAACTAGATGTTAAGAATGCATTTCTGTATGGAGACTTGCAGGAGGAAGTCTACATGCAGCAGCCACCTGGGTTTACTGCTGAGGGGGAGAAGCAGATGGTCTGTAGACTTCACAAAGCGATATATGGCCTCAAACAGAGCCCCAGAGCATGGTTCCAGAAGTTGTCCAACCTGATTGAGCAACAAGGATTCAAGAGGTCAAATGCCGATCACTCATTGTTTGTCCAGAAGTCATCGGCAGGTACGGTTGTTATTATGGTCTATGTGGATGATATTCTTGTTACAGGAGATGATGCACAGGGCATAGAAAAGGTGAAGGCATTCCTTGGCCGTCAGTTTGTTACAAAAGATCTTGGGACCCTGAGATACTTTCTGGGGTTAGAATTTGCAAGGAATGCACAGGGTTTGGTAATGACCCAACGGAAGTATATTACAGACTTCCTGACTGAGACGGGCATGGATGGTTGCAAACCATCAAGTATTCCTACGGATCCCAACGTGAGGCTGTATGATGGTGATACTGATGAAGTTGATAAGAGGAGATATAGAGAGATGGTGGGAAAACTCCTCTACATCACCATAACTCGCCCAGACATTCAATTTGCAATTAGCAGGGTGAGTCAATTTATGGAGCAGCCAAGACAGGTTCACATGGATGCTATACACATGATACTGAGGTATCTAAAAGTCTTCTCCAGGTTCAGGGCTGCTATTCAGAAAGGGCACGGACTTATCTGTCTCAGCATGTGCAGATGCAGATTATGCAGGATGTCCTAAGGACCGAAAATCAACCTCAGGGTTTGCAGTGTTTGTTGGAGACTCTTTGGTTTCTTGGAAAAGCAAGAAACAAACTGTTGTAGCAAGGTCCAGTGCCGAATCCGAGTATAGGGCCATGGCTCAAGCCAGTACGGAAATGATGTGGGTTCGCTCAGTACTAGAAGATCTACATGTAGCGGTACCTCTACCTATGAAGCTTCAGTGTGACAATCAGGCAGCATTGTTCATTGCCAACAATCCAGCTTTTCATGAAAGGACCAAGCATATTGAAGTTGACTGCCATTATACTAGGGACTTGATCCAGAGAGGATTGATATCTACTGCACATGTGAGCTCAGGAGATCAGACTGCAGATGTATTTACCAAGCCACTGCTCAGAGGACCATTTCAGAGATGTTCGTCCAAGCTGAGCATGATAGATATCTATGCTCCACCTTGAGGGGGAGTGTAGAAATAGTTAGCAGTGTTATTATCTCTTTATGGAGTTTGTTGTTATTTCTTTCTTTTCTATAGACCTCTATGTAATTTACCCTACGGTCTCTCCCTATATAAGAGAACCTAGGGTTTTCTGAATAAACAACGAAGTCTTTTTTCCCAACAATTACCTTGACACATTCTCCCCTGTGGCGCGTCATTCCACTCTGCGGATCCTGTTATCAGTTGCAGTTGCTAGAGACTGGCCGCTTTATCAACTGGACGTGAAGAATGCATTCCTGTATGGCGACTTGCAGGAGGAAGTCTATATGCAACAACCACCTGGTTTTGCTGTTGAGGGGGAGTGTTCCAAGGTATGCAGATTACGTAAGGCCATCTATGGCCTTAAGCAGAGCCCCATAGCATGGTTTCAGAAGCTTTCAGATCTTTTTGAGAAACAAGGATATAAACGTTCCAATGCTGATCATTCCTTGTTTGTACAGAAGACGGCTAGAGGTATCATTGTAATCATGGTTTATGTTGATGATATCTTGATTACAGGTGATGATGAGCAGGGCATTAAGCAGGCAAAGGAAAGGCTGGGGACCGAGTTTGTCACCAAGGACTTGGGAGTCCTTAGATATTTTCTGGGGCTGGAGTTTGCTAAAAATCCATATGGATTAGTAATGTCGCAAAGGAAGTATGTTACAGATCTATTGAGTGAGACAGGTATGCTAGGGTGTCGACCTGCTACGACACCAATGGATCCTAGCATGAAGCTCTATGATGATGACACAGAAGAGGTGGACAAGAGAAGGTACAGAGAACTGGTAGGCAAACTACTGTATGTCACGATCACTAGACCTGATATATCATTTGCAGTGAGTCGTGTGAGCCAGTTCATGGAGCAACCACGTCAGGCCCATATGGATGCAATACACATGATTCTGAGATATTTAAAATCATCTCCAGGTGCAGGCTTGCTATTTAAGAAAGGAAATGAGATCTCTATCACGGCATGTGCTGATGCAGACTATGCAGGATGCCCCAAGGACAGGAAGTCCACATCAGGATTTGCAGTCTATGTTGGAGATGCTCTAGTTTCGTGGAGAAGCAAGAAACAGACAGTGGTAGCTAGATCCAGTGCTGAATCCGAATACAGGGCTATGGCCCAGGCTAGCACAGAAATGATATGGGTGAAATCTTTACTTGCAGATCTATGTCTTGATATACCTCTTCCTATGATGTTGGAATGTGACAATCAGGCCGCCTTGTTCATTGCAAACAACCCAGCCTTTCATGAGAGGACCAAGCACATTGAGGTTGACTGTCACTACATACGTGACATGGTTCAGAAGGGGTTCATTACTACATCTCACGTCACATCAGAGAATCAGACTGCTGATATTTTCACCAAGGCATTACTTCGAGGCCCATTCCAGAAGTGTGCGTCCAAGCTGAGCATGATTGATATCTATGCTCCATCTTGAGGGGGAGTGTTGATGCATATAGAATAACTGTACCTCTTAGTTATTTTATTTTTCTGTTGTCCTCTTTATGTAATTTACCCATAGGCTACTCTCCTATATAAGAGAGCCTAGGGCTTATGGAATAGATTATCTCATTCATTTTTCCCAACAGGGAGGAATGCCCCTGTAGGCATGTAATCTATCTCTATCTCGGCAGAGATGATGTGTGGATCCCGAATCTATAACCCAGTCATATATATCATGAGATGGTGTGAATGCAATAGATCTATCTGAGGTACTAGCAGCGGCAAATGAACTGGCGGAGGTTGTAGCAGCAACATCTGAAGGACCACCAGACGAATGTGGCATAATATCTCGGAGACGTGCCACAAGTTCGTCAAATCGATTATCTGCAGTAGACGGCAATGGAGACTGAGAATGCTCTGCAACACGTGCCGATGCTGGGAACCCATGCTTAGAATAGCATGTCTCCTCCGATTGTCCTGTGCGGTGACAATAGGAGCATGTCTGACTGAAGTGACCACCCCTTCCCTGGGTCCACGGCCACGTCCACGACCACGACCAGAAGGCGGGCCACCTCTCCCACGCGAGACTGCCATCGCTGATGGGGGTGGATTAGAAGAGCTGGAGGAAACTGGAATGCGACTGAGCCTTCTGTAAACATCCTCCACTGGAGGAATAATTGAATCTGCTAGGATCTGAGACCGGGCGGCATCATATTCAGGATCAAGAGCCTCAAGTAGAACACCCACCATGGTGGCGTTCCGAAACGTCTTCTGTTGTTCAGGAGTAGCAGTAAGTGGAATGGTACCGTATAACTTCTCAAACATCCCTCTTAGGGATGTGTATAGGGAATGAAGAGGTCTACCGCTCTGCTTCATTGTGAAAATGTCATGTTGAAGCTGCAACATCTTTGTCTCATTTCGCACCTACGAATATGTAGCGGCAAGAATGTCCCACATCGCCTTGGCAGTGGGCTGATGGAGGACGTCGTTAGCAATCTCCATCGTCAATGTATCAGACAACCAGACCTTTGCATAGGAGTCATCAGCCTCCCATGAGGCATATATCCATGTCTTCTCTGCGGGCTCATCCTCGGTAAGAATGCGTTTCTTACCATTCGACTTCATGAGGCTCATGAACTGCATAGCCCAGAGCTCATAGTTAGACCCGTCCATCTTCACTATTGGCGTAGGACCTTTGAATGCGCCGGTAGAATATCGACCTTCGATTCTGACATACTGCCGCTGGAGAAGAACAAGGGTATGTAGACAAGCTAATGAGTGTCTACACCAACTGCATCAGATTTGAGTGCGTATGTAGACGTTACACACTCAAATCCATATACCAGCCGAAGAGACGAGGTGGACTAGGGCATGCCTTAGATGAGGCCTACAGCCCTTGCAGCGGCAAGGATGCCTCCTGGTGGTATGCGGCGGTGGGTGGGGTACCGCCTGGGAGTGCTGCGACGGGCTGGGATGTCGTCGGAGCCTTCTGCGGCGGGCTGGAATGCGGCCTGAGGCCTCGGGAGGTGGGCTGGGGGCTGCCTGGTGCTTTGGCGGCGTGATAGAGAGAGACGGAGGGTGGGGAAACCGCTACGGGAGGGGCTTTGGGCGGGGAGGAAGCCGAAGGTCAGCGCCGAGAAAAGAGAGGGCGGCGGGTGGGGAAGGGGACGACAGGTGTGGAGAGCCCTAGGGCGGCTCTGATACCATGTTGGGAAAAGAGACTTCGATAATTATTCAGAAAAACCCTAGGCTCTCTTATATAGGGAGAGACCTTAAGGGTAAATTACAAAGAGGTCTATAAAAGATAAAGAAATGACGACAAGATACATAAAGAGATAATAATACTAAGAACTATCTCGACAAGAACTATCTCTACAGATATCATTTTAATGCCATCAATTTTTATTTCTATACTCGAATACACTTGATTACATGTGATCTATTGAAAATGTTGTAAATCACTTGAAAGCTCTAATTGAATCTTGGATCATGCAAATTGGGTATAATTATTGTGCACACTTTTTTGTTTTAAAGAAAACTACATGCGACCTCTTATAAAAGTTCTTCTGTTCGACATTGTGAGAAAGCGGTATTGAGATACATATACGAAACCAATGAAGTAATCAAGAAAAGTTTTAATAGAAAGGAAGAGAAGTACAATAACATAATTCAAACCACCGACAAAAGATAGGAACTTTGTCACTCGTTGCATGTTGTGAGCCGTTATTTTAATGAGTTCTACCTTGACAACAAATCCATTGCATATGATATTGATATCATTGATGGATTATACAAGTGTAATGTAAAATAATGATTAAGATGAGCTCACATAAAAATATTGAATGTATGCAATCCATTGCCGATCAAATCTAGATACCAAGGTTGCAAATGTCTGTAGTCGGTACTCGATCGGTTGGGTCACTGATTAAGGATTAATCTGCAGTCAGGCGACTAATCGGATTTAGTCGGAGTTTAATCTGCTTTGAATTTTATGATTATTTTAAATATATGACTCATTTTTATACATATATTTACATAGATTTTGTACATTTTTATACTACCATAATAAAATAAAAGAAGTAATTGAACTTAAATAAAATATTAAGCATATTATAATAAGTTTGCTTATAAAAAAAGCAAAACATTAAAAAACATGGTATCTCCGAGCAAAAATTGATCGATTAGTGTACCTAGTCAGAATTAGTCGGTACTCGGTCGGCTACCCCACTGACTAGACTAGTCGGACCTACTGCTTGGGCCAGTCGGGCGACTTTTACCACACTGCTAGATACAAAAAAACTCGAAGTAACTGTAGAAATCTAGAATACAGAAGCAAATAGATAATCTAAGCAATAAAGAGATATGTACACTTTGATTTTACGTGGAACCCTACTCCCTAAAGAACGAGTGAAACCATAGGAGAACACCACTAAGGGCAGATTCCTATATTCACTTTCTCAACAATTACAATGGGTATGTTGCTCTTTATATAGATCCACCAAGACACCACGTCTCACCACTCCATGATGTGGGACTGAACATGAGGGTGTGTTAATTGAATTCTGGAGAGATCCAATTACCCATCTAAGACATTCTTCAACAACCCCCTGAAGTTGGAGCATACAATGCGCTACTTGGACAAAAAGAAAGAAGATACTCACTCACACATTGAATATATGATAATGCAAACAATATCGATGCAACACATACTTTGTCGGTTGATGATGAGGAATTTTTCCCATGTCATGCTTGTGAGGAGGAACTGGAGGGTTGGAACGTGAAATGTCTCTTGCACTCTATATCTGCTTCAGTCAGAGTCATTAGTACTGGAATATGTATTCTACATGAAGAACTCTAGCACACAAGATGTCTCCTTCACTGATGGCTGCTCAATCTCCCTGAAGGACCGAATAATGAATGCCGTGGGATATTCATACATAGCAGAGTTCAATAGAACATGCGGTAGAGATATCCATGCGCAATGGATTTTGCGGCCACTGAAGAATGTTATGAGTCTCTCTATGAAGAACTTTGAGAAAAATGGGCCACTTTAACATAGAGTGCCTCAAACAATGGTATAGCATGAAAATGTCTACCCAACAATCCTCAAACAATGTTATAGCATGAAAATGTCTACCCAACAATCACCCTTTCTCCCATACATGTCGGAAATAAAAGGATACTCGACCAAGTTGAAAGAACAAATGAATAGGGGTAAACAAAACATTCATCTCTTCCTCTTTTTTCTTTTTCCCCTTTTTAACAATCTCTTTTTTTCCCCTTTTTTTGTAATCACATTTTTTATAGTTCATCATGATCAATTTTTTAACCACCTTTTTTTCTTTCAATTTTTTGTGTTGGTCTCTGGGACCTACATGAATAAAAGAAATAAGATGGGCCCATTATTTTTCCGCAATTAATGACTGCCTTTTTGGGCCCATTTCAAACAATTTTTTTATTTGATTATAACCTTGTTTTTTTGGAACGTGACTGCTACCTCCTTTTTTTGTTTTCAACCATTCATTTTCTCTTTTTTTGCGTTTTCAGCCATTCATTTTCTCCTTTTTGTGTTTTCAACAATTCATTTTCTCTTTGTTGGCTGTTCTCTCCTTTTTTTTGTCTCTTTTCCTATAGTCTTTTGTTACAGTTAGGGCCATAGGAACTGAATCATCAGTTATTCTCAGCAAAAACTTTAGAGGAAGTGCATTGTGACCTTTCTTCATTAGGGTTCCCGATGGGGAAACCCATCCACGATGCCGCTTGCTTTCGATCCGGAGTGCATCACTTGCATGCCTTCGATACTTCTTCAACATTAGGTTCCAACGGGAGGAAACCCATCATGCATGGCTTCCGATTCTCAACACCACCTACTGATTTAATTTGAGCGGATGTTTTTGATGTAGTTTTCAACGTCGCCACTACTAGGGAAATAAATGTCTAGCAAGACCGAGGAGAGATCAACAACACCACTTTATGGAACATGTACAATGCCTCGCTTCTTTTCCATTAGCATTGCCATCATCTGCAACTCACGCTGCTCAACCTTAAGATTTCGAGCTTCTTGCCATCACTAAAAGGCTCGGTGGAGCATCACCTACGCCATGAAGGCTCGCTCTTCTCCATTTTACTCCACGCGTTAGGGTTATATGCGGAACCCATTATGTTGCCGCTGCAAGTTCGCATCGCCATTACCTGCACTTGTGGATCATCGCCTGCACTTGTTAGGGTTTGAGAACCCATCACTCTACAACATGAAATCGGTCTAAAGCGACAATCTTACAACGAAGGGTTGATTTCAGGAAACTTGAATAACAAAAAATTTGTAGAATAACCTTCCTAAACTCATAAAAAGAAATAATCGAAATAAAATCTGATATGCAATTCCAAAATCGACTCGCTTTGATACCATTAGGGTAGAGCATGGGTCGTGCTCGGGCCTTGCCTAACGTAGCCCAACCTAGGCTCATTTAGCCAGGCCCACGGGTTGGTCCCAAGTCCACTCATTTTTCAGCAGCTAGGCCCAAACCCAAGCCCAAGCCCAACCCGATTCATGATGGGTCGAGCCGGCCCATGAATCCCAAAGAAGTTAGTTGGGTTGGGCCTAGGTGGGTGATTGGGGATGGGAAGTGATGGAGCATAGGGAGGGAGAGGGAGGAGGCGACGCTCTAGCGGTGGGCGACTGGGCATGGGGGTGGGGAAGGAGGGGAGGGAGTGGGAGCACGAGGTGGAGCGGTGGCGCTGGCCGCTGGGTGGTAAGGGAGGGAGGGAGAGGGAGGTCTAGGTGACGGTTGGCGACAAGGGTTGGAGACTGGAGGCATGGAACAAGAGAGAGGAGAGGCACGGTGGCACGAGGTGGAGGGGGTCGCGAAGGAGCCTGGGGAAGGCCGAGGGCCACACGCGACATGCGGCAGCAGTCGGAATCGCTGGGAAGGGAAGGGAGCTCAAGGAGGGAGGGGCGACGACTCTCGGGGTTGGGTCTCGGGTGGGAGGAGTTGGGGGTAGGGTTGAATAGTTAGGGGTAGGGTTTCAAAATGAGGGGGGGGGGGGGGGGCAGGTCGGGCCGGGCTCATGGGTTGGCCTTGGATTCGGGCCATAAACCAGGCTGGCCCGTGGGCTTCGAGTACGTGCATGTACAAACCCGAGCCCGAGCCGATTTGATAAATGGGCCAAAATGGCGGCCATGCCCGCCCATTTAGACAATGGGTTTGGGCTTTGGTCGAGTTTGAGCGTGCTGGGACTGACCCTGGCCCATGCTTCACTCTAGATACCATGTAGAAATCTAGAATGTGGAAGGAAATAGATAATCTAAGCAACAAAAACATAAGTACATTTTGACTTTACGTGGAATCTTACTCCATAAGGAGCAGAATAGAGCTGGATATCGAAGATCAAGGGAACAAGAGGATGACTTTCGCCATGATTTGAGAATTATTTGGAGCAACAAGGTTCCATGCCGTGTGAAGATATTCCTGTGATGCCTCATAAGAGGTAGGGTGAGTGACAAAGACAGGAGGGGAAGGATGTTTGGGCTACTTGACGTGCATTGTGATAGATGTGCAACTGACATAAAGGATCTGGACGAACCTTTTTTCTTGTGCCCATATTCGCATCAGGTTTGGAGGACGGTCAACATTCCTTGTCTAAAGGCAGATGATTCAGTGTCGTTCTGGATGACAGTTAGGGGAGTTGGTGGCAACTCAACTGATGATTGTTCCCTTTTGCGGTCCTCTGGGTGATTTGGGTCGATCACAACAACCTAGTCTTTAAGAACCAGAGATTCTATTCGTAAAATGCTGTTGCTCATAAGGTGTTATATAATTTTTGGTCTTCCAAGTGATGTAATTCTTTTCATTTGTTTATAATACATTCGGGGTGAACCCCTCCTTGGGAGCTCACCCTATTTTCATTTTAAAAAATAGGAGTGGAATGAAACCACAGGAGAACGCCACTAAGGGTTGATTCCTCTATTCACTTTCTCAATGATTACATTGGGAGTGAGGCTCTTTATATAAGCTTACTAAGACACTAAAGTCTCATAACTCCTCGACGTGGGACTAAACATGAGGTTGTGGTAATTAGATCTCGGAGAGATCAAATTACTCACCTTGGACATTCTTTAACCGTAATCATTATAATTTAGTATATATAAATTTGATATAGATTCTTGATGTTCAAGGTCAAGAAAGCGGTATGCGTATGCATTCAGACATTTCACTGAATTGCAATTAAGCGGTATGCGGGGGCATATGCAGGATATATGCAGTTCTACACGGTTTCCTAATTTTTTAATTTAAAATAAATAAATATATACAAAATTAACTACAACTGAACTAAATTTATGTATAATTGTGGTCCAACATAAGATCTAGAAAAGATTACTTTCATATAGAGGTCAAAACAATCTTTGTTAATCAAATATGAATACTTCGATAGAAAAGTTAGCACACATCAAGGTTGAATGAAGTATAGAATCAAAAATCTATGATGACTCTGAAGTCGGGAGGTGGTAGTCTTTATCGAGGAATTGGGATTCTGGAGGTGGAAGCCCTAATCAGGGTTTTGGGTTTCTCAGTGGTTCGGGTTGTCGAGTGCCTTTTTCTATAGGTCGAGATCCGACAACTGAATTAAGCTTCGAAAGCAGGAAGCTAGCGCATGATCTGCATATGTGGTTGCACAGCCTGCGTATGCTGACCGCATAAGCACAAAGGGCGCTTAATGAAGGGCTTCATGTATGCGGCACGCTAAGGTATCCGCTTACGCATATGCGACCACATATGCAACCGCTTAGATCGATTTCGTGATGTTAACATCTTAATCCAATATTGTAGTGGATAATAGATCTCTTTGGAAATTGATCTCCATGGAAAAAGATGATGGAACACAATGAATTATTTTATTAAGGAGGTCTAGGATCCTTATATAGGACGGAACCATAGAGTGCTCATAATCGGGAAAACACATAAGTACCCTCGGAGGGGTTACAATAAAATAAGATAAACACAAATACATCATTAACACTCCCCTTCAAGTCGGAGCACATCTATCGCCCATGTCCAACTTGGAAGTTATCCACGAGAGGCGCTTCTTTGGTAATGCCTTCATGATTACATATGTAAGCTGAAAATCTATTGTGATATGTGGAGTAGTGATCTTCCATTGTACACCATTAGTAACAAAATGGCAGTCAATTCCTACGTGCTTGGTCTGCTTATGAAACACATGACTCGTAGAAATGTATGTAGCAGATTTGTTGTGATAGTATAGAGGAATAGGAGTAGTGACAACAATACCAACTTCTTGTAGAAAGATCAGTAACCAAGTAATCTGGCGGGTAGCCTGAACCATCGCCCTATATTTTGCCTCTACATTGGATCTGGAGACTACAATCTGCTTCTTGCTCCTCCAAGTAATAAGATTTCCTCCAACCATCATAACATATCTGTAGAGATATATGTTATGTTATTTTGTACCATTTCATTTTTTTCTTTTCCTCTGGACTCTTGATGTAATTTACCCATAGGTTTCTCTCCTATATAAGAGCGTCTAGGGCGTATGGAATAAACAAGTCTCTTATTTTTCCCAACGTGGTATCAGAGCGACGGTCTCAGACTGGAGTTTTCGAACCAGACCCTAACCCGAGCCCCACCTCTAAGCCCTCTGTGCGCCACTCAGGTTGCCCAGGCCTTGCACGCTCTCCCATGCATCGCCAGGCCTTGCCCGCGTGCCCTCCCATGTGCCGCCACACCTTGCGCCCTTCTTCGCACGCCGTCAGGCCCTGCGTGCTCCTCCGTACCCTTCTGCGCGTCGCCAGGATCTTGCGTGCTCCTTCGCACGTTGCCAGGCCCTTGGTCTCCTGCAAGCGTCTCTCGTGTATCCTGGCTCCACATGCCAAGTCTCCCGCGTGATCCTCGGTGCTCCTTCATCTCTCTGTGCGCTCGTCTGCACCACGCGCACTGTGATTTGACCGCATATTGCCTAGTATACGCCGCCACTCTCTAGGGTTCGACCAACCCTAGAGTATCTCCGTCAACAAGGAGACCTTCGTCAGCGTCCTCTAGACAATCCCATCTTCAGTCTACAACCCCAGTTTTCCATCATGATCATGTCAGAAAGCAAGGCAGATATCCCATCTACAGGCGCCTTCAGAGGTCCTGCGTCTATTGTGAAGATGGATGGGTTAAACTACGAACTGCGGGCAATGCAGTTCATGAGTATGATGAAGTCGACCGGTAAGAAGCACATTCTTACTGAGGAAGTGCCCGCTGAGAAGACTAGGGTCAACGCCTCATGAGATTTGGCTATCAGGAACATTAGCAATTGAGATTGCCAATGATATTCTCCATCAGGTCATTGCAAAAGCAAAGTAGGATATTCTGGCTGCCACCTATTCACAGGCCAAGAATGAGACGAATATTTTACAGCTCCAGCATGACATCTTTACAATCAAGCAGAATGGACGGCCTCTACACCTATTATACACGTCTTTACGTGGAATATTTGAGAAGCTTTATAGCTTCATGCCTCTCACAACCACTCCTGACAACAGAAGACCTACCGGAATGCAACTATGGTTGGTGTATTTCTGGCATCCCTTGATTCAGAGTACGAGGCAGCACGTTCCCAGATCTTGGCAGATTCTACCATTCCTCCGATGGAGGAAGCCTTTCATAGACTGAGTCGTATTATTGTTCCTTCATCTACTGCAAATCAGACCACCTTGGCTATGGCAGCGAATTGAGGTCGTGAGGTCATCATCAGATTCGTGGCCGTGGACCTCGGGGCAGAGGAGGTCATGTTCGACCATCATGCACTTTTTATCACCGTTCTGGGCATACCAAAGACACATGCTATTCCAAACATGGATTTCCTGCTTCTGCACGAGTAGCTGAACAGATTGAACCTCCTTCTGCTTCATCTTTGGATCAATGCTTTGATGTTATGTTGCTCGTCTGAGGGGCATTATTCCTCCATCCGTTCCCGTTGCATCAACACCTGCTTTTGAGAGTCATTCCGACGTTGCTGCTTCTGCATCCACTAGGACCTTAGGTAGCACTTATGCATTCACTAACAGTAGTGGATCTGATACTTTAGAGTGGATTATGGATTCTGGTGCCACACATCATCTATGTAGTGATCAAGGTTTACTTACAGCCTACCGACATGTTCCTCCAAGCCGTAATGTGGTTATTGCTAATGGGACGCACTCCCTGATTACTGGTCAGGGGGAGATTAGCCCGGCACCCTCTATGCACTGTTGGACATGCGAGCCCACGACGAGCCATTATGTAATAAATGTTAGTGCAAATATCATTCCCTGATCTGAAATTAAGAATGAATAATTTGCATAATAGGTCCCTTAGTACAATTAGGGTTATGTACCATGGCCATCTTGATGATCATACAGCTGTTGATTCAACTATTGAATCATAGAGGCTGGTGCTTGGATGAATATCTAAAGGGTTAGATTGATGACTCATCAAGCACCGTCAAATGATTGTTAAGAGATGAACTCCATCCTGAGTACGAGATGTCAATCCTTTCTCAAATAGGCTGATATCTGACCGACCTCTTGATGCAGGTCCTCTGCATAGGAATAGAGATTCGGAGGTGTCAGATTAGTTAGGTCAAAGAGTTGACTTAACGAGATCGAGATAACAAAGTCCTATATCGTATGCTGTCACGATACAGGCATGCATCCTCTGACCGGAGACAGATGTGTTACTATATGTCTGAGTATGTACATTTGGCAGACCAATAGGTTGATGACCTAACCAAGGTCTATACACCGGCGCGCTGGTGTGCATATAAGGACATATGAGTAATACGATCTTTCAAAGGGATCATACAGGTTCATTTTCTGAACCGAAAGACATGAGCTCACTCATGATATATTGGGAAGAATCAAATTCCGTGCGTACGGTCATCTCGCTTTGGAAGCTTAACTGAATTTGTAGGTTTGATATATACTTTTGGAAAGTATATGATCAAGACCTAGGTATGATATACGCTTTTGGAAAGTGTATGATCGATACCCACTCCCAATGATTGAATGAGAAACTTACTGATAAAACCATGAAGTAGACAATATAAAGTTGATCCAATACTTCGGGTTTAATCTGAGTCTTCCAGTATGCATGATGTACAGGTATTGGGATTACCTGAGGGTGATGTGATCATAAACGATTATATAACCATGACGCTTCCATTCCTAGGTAGTGATGAAACGTGTCTGGATTTTAGTGACTCCTTTCAGTAGAGAAGTAATCTGATCTTGGTCCAAGTGTTGGACATTGATCTGAATGTGATTCAGATGCAATGAGAAGATTAGGTTTACGGTCTTGATTTAATCAAGCATCTATGGGAGGCCCGCGATCTGGATTTGAGATATGATCTCAATATCCATGTCACTATACGTGGAACAATAGAATCACCCTGTCCTTATCTCCAAGTATTCGCGGAGAAAGCGCATTATCCTTGAAAGATTTCATGGATAATTCTATTGTTGATATATGTATCCGAGCATTGAGAAAATGGATAATTAAATATGATTTAATTATCATGAATAATATGAATTTGATTCATATTATAAGGAGAGTTATCTAAGATAATTAAATGCGATTTAATTACCAAAGATGTGAATAATGTGAATGCGATTCATATTATTTGAGAACAAGAGAATAGAGATCCAAGATGATTAAATGTGATTTAATTACCGTGGCTATGAATAATGTGGATAGCAATATCCATATTAGTTATATATATTATAAATGTGATTTATAATATATAAGAGAGAGCTATTTGTAATTTACATTTGTTAATTAAATGTTGATGTGAATTGGATTCACATTGGACAATTAATTGAAAATGTAATTCATATTTTATTTTGGCAAGATTACAATATTCACAAAATAATTATGAATTATTTTGTGTACAATAATTTACAACAAGTGTTGTTGTAAATCTTGGAGATTTCCATGTAATAATGGAATCTCATGAGATCTCATGAGATTGCATAAGATTGCCACCAAATCCAATATTATGGAAGGAGGCAATCTTCATTCCTAAATCTCCATGCTTGATTGATTTAATTTGAGATTGATTTATATTGATTTATCTATATAGACTTGATCTAAATTAAATTAATTGTTGTTGGTTTTTACCAACACAAATCTTAGCCATTAAAAGAAACAAAATCAATGAGAGCCATTGGATTTGTGTTGTCCCATGGATTGAGATCCATGGATCCCAAAATGTTATAAAAGGAGAGGCACCCCATTGCTCTTCTTTACACAATGCTTTTGAAGTACATCTCTCTCTCTCTCTTTCTCTTTCTCTCTCCCTCTCATGGCCGTCCTCCATGGATGCCCTAAAGAGGCTCTCCATCGCCACAGCGTCGTCGTTATGCTGCCCGATGGTTTGCTCGTGGAACTCCGTCTACTTCAGCGTGCCTTGCTCGTGAAGAAGACGTCGGATCTCGTGTGTCGATCAGGAGATCCGTCGCTTGGATCATAAACATGGATTGCGAGAAGCACGCGGTTCATCCCCGCGCTCACAAGCGTCTCTTCCATCGAATCAGACTTAAGACAGGAGGTCTCTTCGTTTAGGGACTTGATCGCAACCACGCTTCAAGAGGTAATCCTATTACTTGTTTGTGATTTAGACGAAACGATCTGAGAAGTGTTCTCGGATCATGTAGTTTCGTCGCATAAAATTTTTTTAATTTCCGTTGCATAGAACAACTAGTGCGACTAGTCGTTCTTCGTCGTATTCGATACGACGCTCACTCTTCCGTGATGCGCTTGAGGATCTAACCATATCCTTCAAGTGGTATCAGAGCCTTAGGTCGGTGGTTTTGGATACGATCCATTAACCGAGGACGACTTGGGTTCATTAGGGTCTGCGAAAGTTTTCTTGCATTTCATTTTCGCAACTCTGTTTTGAGATTATTTTAGGCACTGTTTAAATTGTTTAAACACGAAAATAATAATTGGATTTTGTTCCCCATTAAATAAGGAAACCGTAGTATCTGAGTTTGCGTGATTTTGATTCCGTTTGCTCAAGTTATGCTCATTTTAGTGAACATGTATCAACAGTTTCGGGGACTGCGAATCTCAACGTAATTAAAGAGTTAATTGCGGATTTGATACGCCTTGAAATGCTGCAAATCACTTAGGTTCTGTTGTAAATCAAATTAGCAAACTTTAGGAACTTACTTTGCTTAATTTGGATTTAAATTGATTGAGATATGGTATTTTTAGTAAGTGAGGGTCACTGCTGGAAATACTTTCCTAATCAAGAACCTAGTGATTGTCATTTAATCAATTAGTGAAATTAAATTGTTTAATTTCTTGGAATAATTATGCATAAATATTTGTGAAATATTTGATGATAATTATGTCCTTAAATGACTTTGCCCCAATCAATATATGATTAGATGTGATCTAGATCAAGATTGGTTACATGATCTATATGATCTACATTCCAACAAACATGTTGCTTGAATAGGATTTGGGATTTGTTTAGCAAATCTCATTATAATGTTAATCAAAATTGTTTTGATTATTATTATATGGTATAATTTCAGTTGAAGAACCGATGATCATCTCAAGTACAAAATGATCTATTTTGCATTATCCTTACCCGAGGTGGATATGGTGTCTAGTCGGAGAGCATTGGGGTTGCGGGTTGCAACGTATGTTGTCCGTCCCACTCTCGTCGGTACTGGACATGACAACGGGTAGGGTTAGTATAATGCCTAAGAAATCATGATGTATTTCTAATTATTAAAATTTGAAATAATATGTATTTGAGATAATACCATAATTTCAAGTAACAATTAAAATGTTTGTTGGATATTAATCGGATCATTAATTTAATATGACTAGATTAATTGGAATCCAATTAAAATTAAAACAGTCTATTATGAATAGAGATGTTATTTCCCTTGGAAGAATTAATCATAATGAATATGATTCATAATGATTAATTAGAATTTGAATATGATATGGAGGATCACATAAGTGACATCCATGGTCTCCCGTCAAGGCGGAGGGTTCCGTCGCCAGGGATTGTATGTAGGAGACGCTTGCCCGAAGTAACTGCTCCTGTATGCAAGCGCATCCGGATCGAGCTCTTTGCTTCTCGAAAGAGTAAGGACGTATGCGTAGTGACCCCAATATCGTATCCTCATATTATTGGGACGATATTGGATTGCACATAGCGAGTTGTATTCCTGTTGACGGTTAGTTCAATTAATGATGGGTCAACATCGCCTTAGGGGTGGTGGGCCCGTGTATTAAAGACCGAATTGGGAGATGCAAGTTGGACTTGCAAGGCAGAATGTGTTCCCGCTTCTTTTTTATCTGAGTTGCAGATTCTCATATTATTGGGATGTAACAAAGATAAGGAAAGAGATCCCATATCTTGCTTGAGATATAATGGTAAGTATATCTCTTACATTGGGAGTGATTAAGGGAATGAACTTTCAATGTTGACAAGGAAGGACAACTTTGATATAAAAATTCCTAAATCAAAGTAAAATATGTATATATATAAATATGTACACTTATGCAAATTTCTTATTTCAGATAATCTTTTATTAAAACCCACTCAATGATATACTCAACAATAACCAGTAGAATATCATGGATTGGACTCATGATCCAGGTATTGTACTTGCAGTTGGACACATAATGTATGTGGTTGCAATGTGCAAGTTTCCTCTTAATAATGAGGAATGACAATTAAATAAATAATAGGACTACAACCCTAGGGTTTGTATGTCTCTATAGTATTGATCTCTCATCGGATGTACTTCGGAAGTGACATGTCGATGATGATCGCAATTGTCAAATAATCCTTATAAAATCAATGAAGATATTCTGGCATACATATGTGCTCTTGACATTTATCATGAATGAGATGGTTCTTTGCATCATGCAGAATGGTAGCTCTATAAGAGATGATGTATTCAAATCGTTTGAGTACCTACCTGAACCTATGTTTTAAGAGTTTAGATGGATGTAGATGATGAGTGTCATCATTCTACTCTATACTCTAGTCATTCATGAAGCTTCATAATATTCATATTGTATGAATTTAATGAAGCATGTACAAATGTTGAAATGCTCTTATATTGAAATCTTTTGAATTCAACATAAGAGATTCTTTGTCTTGAACAATGGTTGTTTATAGATGAAGAGAGCTCAATGGAAGTGTGGGTCGGACCCGTGTAAGAAGGAAAGTCAAAGAGTTGATTGTACTTCTGTAACTTCCATATAACATCCAAAGAGTTGGATGAATGCCAATACTGCAATAAGTTGATGTGTTGATAGTATGGCTATCAAGTCTGTCTAGAATCCTTATGAAAGGACTCGGATAGAGCATCAAAATAATCTACATAAATCATTGAAATTGACTTTCTTATTTTATAAGATAGAGTCTAATAATTGTATCTCAATCTTCTAACAACACTTGCAATGGGTTGCGTATGTTCTAGAAGACTAGAAAATTTGATCTTAAGGTTTATAGTTATCCACATGGATATTGATGCAATTGTTGCAACAATCTCTGTTGGATTGATAGACTTGTTAATTTCAGTGGGAGAGCCCTTAGTCGTAGAGAATGTCTCTATGACCTAGATATAAGAATACACTCATTGTTTGTTTCTAAGTGTTGGAAATAAACATGAATTCTGAGATAGAACTATCATAAAGAGTTATGATGGATATATTTCAGATAGTAATCTAAAATCTAGTGGACTCCACAAAGTTAGAAAATTAATGAATGGTTCATTAATATTTCTAATACTGAGATTAAACCTTGAAAGATCAATAGGAGAATGAAGATCATTTGATAATGATCTGACATCAAACCTTGGACATTTGTCTGTTGATATGATCAATAGACTAGTAAGAGGTGAAACTTTAGAATGTCTAAAATTTCAAAAACTTACATACTTATGAATACTGTATTCTAAGTAAAATGTCCAATACACCCTTCTTTGGGAATGGTGTAGGATGCCAAGGTATTCAGGATCTCATACATGTTGATGTATGTGGATCATTTATATCATAGTAAACATTGTGGATATATGATATCTATTGATGATTATGTATGATATGAGATTTCTTCTCTTCACCTAAGAAACCTTTGAAATGTTCAAAGATTTCATAATTTTGGTTTAGAACCAAAGTTTGAAGGAAGATAAAATGAATTTGATCTAATCTAGGTAGCAAGTACCTGCTAGATAAATTCAAAGAATACCTTGTGGAGATATGAATATCATTTCTATCTCAATCCTCCTAATACACCTTAACTCAATAGGGTTATAGGGAGATACAATTGGATCATGTGTGACATGATCTTATCAATGATGAACTTTAGTATAATTATCCCGTAGTTTCTAGATATATATGTGTAGTAGAGACTACAATGTATATCCTTAATAAGATTCCATGTATGCTGGAATCTAGCACTTGAGAGTGCTTCTTCATTAGGAAAATAAAGGATGGTATTGGATACCTACTTTATGACCTTGAGATTCTTAAAATGTCTCATCTCTGAAAATGTGATTCTTAGAGGTTGAGACTCTTGAGAATCAAGATGAAAATGAAGTGTAGCAACTCATTTAATCTTGAGAAGATAATGAGGCTTCTGAAATTGGAAACTAAAAGGATAATTAAAGATGAAACATTAATACCTCTTCAAATGAGTTTGAGGATGGATTCCATGTATCAGAGAAATCTGACAATGATCGAGCTTCATGTGATGAAGCTTCTGAAGATCATAGCATGGATAGATGGATATTAGCAATGAAAGTCTAAATGTAGACTTCATATACAAGTGTTGTATATGAATCCTCGAGGATCCACCTATATGGGTAAGACCTGTAAAAGTGTAAATGGATCTTCAAGAGAAAGGGAACCTGATGAGAAGGTAGAGACCTTCAAAGCATGGTTCGTAGCCATGAGCTACACACCAGAAGAGAAGATATTGCTTGCGATGAGACTTGCTCTTTGGTAACCATGCTTAAAATCATCGGAATACTGCTAACCTTAGCTACACAACTTGACTATTGCATCTTCAAGATGTAAGTCAAGATTGCATTCCTACATGAATACCTCTCCGAGGATATTCACATGAAGTAGCCCCAAGGCTTCATGGTTGAGGAAAGTAAAGTGTTCAAGCTAAGGAATCCATCTATGGACTCAAATAAGCTTCTTGAAGTTGGACCATAAGATTTGATGAAATTATAAATGTTATTGTAGAGACTTATATATGTTGCGTTGTACTGTTTACCGTTTCGTATTTTCTATTTATATAGTGTAAGGCTTTGTAATTTACCCAAGGGTTTTCTCTCTATATAAGAGACCCGAGGGCTCTATGGAATAACACATCAGAGTATCGATTACTCTAACATGGTATCAGAGCCAAAACCCTAACCCTAGGGTTTTCTCCACCCGCCGCCCCCCCTCCCCTCCCCCCCCGCCGTCGGGCCCTCCAGCCGTCCCTGCCGGCTAGTCCAGCCCTCCAGCGGGCCCCCGTGCTACCCCAGCTAGGCTTCCAACCTCGCCGGGGCCCCTCCTCCGCCGTCCCTGGCCCCGTCAGCCCTCAAGCCCCGCCGCCGGGACTTCCCCTCTCTGCCGGGACCCTCCTCCAGCCACCGCCTCTCTCTTCCGTAGAGGCTTCCACAGCCTCTACTCGTCCCCGGGGCGGCTCTCCTTCGGTCGGTTTCGGATAGATGATGGGTTCAAGTGCATAAAGTCTACGTATGCACTTGAATCCTCACAGGTCGTGGTAGACACCAGTTTCTTGGTCTATCATCCCTAGTTGTTCTTCTCCGGCAGTATGTCAGATCAAAAGGTCGATATGCCCGCCATCGGTGCCTTCAAAGGTTCGGCACCTATCGTCAAAATAGACGGGACGAACTACGAACTGTGGGCTATGCAGTTTCTCAGTCTCATGAAGTCGTGTGGTAAGAAGCATATTCTTACCGAAGATGAACCGCCGGAGAAGACGGGAATATATGCCTCATGGGAGGCTGATGACGCGTACGCCAAAGTTTGGCTGTCAGGTACGCTCACGACGGAGATAGCAAATGATGTCCTCCATCAGCCCACCGCCAATGCGATGTGGGATATTCTGGCCACGACGTACTCTCAGGTACGGAACGAGACCAAGATGCTGCAGTTGTAGCATGATATCTTTACCACGAAGCAAAATGGGAGGCCTCTGCATTCTCTGTACACGTCTCTTCGTGGAATGTTCGAGAAACTTTATAGCACAATTCCACTCACAGCCACGCCGGAACAGCAGAAGACGTTCCGCAACGCCACTATGGTTGGCATCTTACTTGCTGCCCTCGATCCTGAATATGAGGCAGCACGCTCTCAGATCCTTGCCGATGCCACCATTCCACCGATGGAAGAAGTCTACAGACGGCTCAGTCGTGTACCAGTTCCATCGAATACAACGACTACACCTCCCTCGGCAATGGTTGTCTCCAGAGGACGAGGTAGTTCCTCCTCATTTCGTGGCAGAGGAAGTGGTGGACGTGGCCGTGGAGGTCGCATACGCTCTACGTGCTCATTCTGTCGTCGTACTGGTCATTCGGAGGATACATGCTATTCCAAGCATGGCTTCCCTCCTTCTGCACGTGTCGCTGATCATGTTCAGGGTCCACCAGCATCTACTCCCTATCACAGGTTCGAGGAGCTAGTGGCACGGCTTCGTGATATCATGCCACAGTCATCATCAGAAGGTGCTGATGCGTCTGATGTTGCGGCTTCGGCATCAGCTAGTACATCTACCTCAGCCAGTGCCTCAGGTAGTCCTTCCGTCTTATATCATAACCATGATCTCACAGGATGGATTGTTGATTCTGGAGCCACCCATCATCTCTGTCGTGAGAAAGATATTCTGCAGTCCTATAGAGCTGTCCAGCTTGGTCGCTCTGTACTCATTGCTGATGGCACTCATTCCCCTATCATCGGTCAGGGGGAGACGGCTCTGCTGCCCTCTATGCACTTACAGAATGTTTTACATGCACCAGAATTCTCTATGAATCTCTTATCCATTAGTCAGATTACACAAGATTTGCACTGTCGTGCTATTTTTGACCCATCTTCTGTTATTTTTCAGTACATACTAACGGGCAGGGTGATTGGCTGTGGTTCTGAGCACAATGGCCTCTATCGTCTTGTACGAAACTCTTATGCTGGCGTCTCACTACATTCCCAGGGCTCCGTGTCTCCGTATACCTGGCATCTTCGGTTCGGTCACCTGCCACTACAGAAAATGCGTCACCTCCTGCCTCAGATTTCTCCGAGTTCATCCTTTCGTTGTGAAGCTTGTCAGTTAGGGAAGCACCATCGGTCCAGCTTCCCCAGTCGTCAGAGTCGGAGCAGTCGCTCCCCATTTGAGTTATTTCACATAGATATATGGGGTCCCAGTCGTGTCTCAGATCATCAGGGGCACATGTTCTATTTAGTTGTGGTCGATGATTTTTCTACAGTGTCCTGGACCTTCCTTCTTAAAAATAAATCCGAAGCAGGAAGTGTTATTCAAAATCTTATCTATGAAGTTCAAAATGTTTTTTCGTCTACTGTTAAGTATGTGCGTACTGACAATGCATTGGAGTTCTGCACTCGTTCCCTTGCTAGTTTTCTTTCTTCTAAAGGCATTATCCACCAAACCACATGTGCTTACACATCTCAACAAAATGGGGTTGCAGAACGGAAACATCGCCATTTCCTTGATATTGCTCGCACAATACTTATTCAGAGTTGTGCCCCATTATCATTTTGGGGGGATGCTATACTTACAGCATGCTATCTGGTCAACCGCATGCCTACAACTGTTCTTGGGGAAAAGTCTCCTATATTTGTTCTCTTTCGTGACAAAGATTTGTTTACTCTTACACCTCGGGTCTTTGTCACTGTTGCGTTTGTCCACCGCTTGTCTTTAGGACTTGATAAGCTATCTCCTAGGGCTATCAAGTGTGTTTTTGTGGGCTACTCCAGGACACAGAAAGGATATCGTTGCTATGACCCCGTTCATGACAAGTACTATGTGAGCGCTGATGTTACATTTTTCGAACCCGTCATGTACTTCTCCCCTGCAGGTGACAGATTGGTCTCCTCCACATCCACAGATTCCAGTGTCTATGTGCCTCCACCTCCAAGCCTGGGTCAATCCTCTACTCCACCACCACCACCACCACCTCCAATTGAACCTTTTCCTAAGTTCTATACAAGGCGTACAGGACCAGCTCAAGCTACATGTCAACCATCCAACACGCCTCAGGTATGTTCTGATGTTATCACTAATGATAGGTTTGACAATGCACCTGTGCAGGAGCCTTTACTACAGGAAGAGGATCAACCGGTCGACACAATGATGGATGATCTGGATCGGCCCATTGCTCACAGGAAGCAGCGAAGACAGTGTGCTTCATATCCTCTTGCCTCTCAAGTCTCATTTCATCGTCTCAATGGGGACTTCCAGAAGTTTGTAGCTGTTGTCTCGTCAGTTGAGATCCCACAGACCTATCAAGATGCCATGAAGATTGATTGCTGGCGTCTAGCCATGGAAGAGGAGATGCGTGCTCTGCAGTCTTGAGGGACTTGGTCTCTTGTCCCCATTCCTCCAGGTGCCTCCGTGGTGAGTTGCAAGTGGATCTTTACGGTGAAATATCATGCAGATGGACGTCTTGATAGATACAAGGCAAGACTTGTAGCACGGGGATTTACCCAGACATATGGGGTAGATTATTTGGATACTTTTTCACCAGTGGCTAGACACTCCACTCTTCGCATCCTCCTATCTGTTGCTGTGGTACGTAAGTGGAACATTTTTCAACTTGACGTCAAGAATGCTCTCTTGTATGGTGACCTACAGGAGGAAGTCTACATGCAGCAGCCACCAGGGTTTACTGCTCTGAGGGGGAGACTCAGATGGTGTGCAGACTTCATAAGGCTATCTATGGCCTCAAACAGAGTCCCCGAGCATGGTTCCAGAAGCTCTCAGCTAATTGAACAACATGGGTTCAGGAGATCAAATGCGGACCATTCACTGTTCATCCAGAAGACCCCTAGAGGTACAGTTGTGGTTATGATATATGTTGATGACATCTTGGTTACAGGAGATGATGTTCAGGGGATTGAGATAACCAAGTCCCTATTGGGAAACCAGTTCATTACGAAGGATCTGGGTATGATACGATATTTTCTGGGGATAGAGTTTGCACGAAATGCACAAGGAATGGTGATGACTCAAAGAAAATATGTAACAGACTTGCTAGTTGAAACAGGAATGACTGGATGTAGACCTTCAAGTACACCTATGGACCCAAGCATGAAGCTGTACGACGATGATACCGAGGAGGTGGACAAAAGAAGGTACAGAGAGATGGTGGGTAAGCTCTTATATATTACCATAACTCGACCGGATATTGCATTTGCAGTAAACCGGGTGAGTCAATTTGTGGAGCAGCCGAGGCAAGTTCATATGGATGCCTTGTATATGATATTGAGATATCTGAAGTCTTCCCCAGGCACAAGGTTGCTATTCAGGAAAGATACAGATCTGTCTATTTCAGCTTGTGCAGATGCAAATTATGCAGGATGTTCAAGGGATCGTAAATCTACTTCTAGATTTGCTATCTTCATAGGAAGCTCTTTAGTTTCTTGGAAAAGCAAGAAACAGACTGTTGTGGCGAGATCCAGTGCTGAATCCGAGTACAGAGCCATGGCACAAGCAAGTGCAGAAATGATGTGGGTTAGAGCAGTCTTAGAAGATTTGAATGGAGATGTCCCCTTGCCTATGAATCTCCAATGTGACAATCAGGCAGCTTTGTTTATTGCCAATAATCCAGCGTTTCATCAGAGAACAAAGCACATCGAGGTGGATTGTCATTATACTAGAGACATGATTCAGAAGGGCTTCATCTCCACTTCTCATGTCAGTTCAGAGGACCAGACTGCCGACATATTCACCAAGCCATTGCTTAGAGGACCGTTCCAAAGATGTTCTTCCAAGCTGAGCATGATAGATATCTATGCTCCATCTTGAGGGGGAGTGTATAGACTTATATATGTTGCGTTGCACTGTTTACTTTTTCGTATTTTCTATTTATATAGTGTAAGGCTTTGTAATTTACCCAAGGGTTTTCTCTCTATATAAGAGACCCGAGGGCTCTATGGAATAAGACATCAGAGTATCGATTACTCTAACGGTTATGATTTTAGATAAAATCTTAATGAACCATGTGAAGCTTAGTGGGAGTGCCTTTGTGTTCATCATGCTAAATGTAGATGATATCCTAATCATTTAAAATGATATAAGGATGATAATAAGTGTTTTTATAATCTGGTTGTTCCATAATTTGAGATATGATCTCAAGAATACCTCTTAGATCTTAGTTCTGAAGTTGTTCATAAGCAAAGAGAAGAGGATATTGGGACTGTCACATTTGTAGTACACCTTGGACATATTCTATTCTTATAAATTCCAATAAAGGCTTCCATCCCTTAAGATATGGTACTGACCTATCTAAAGGGATAGCACCTCAAAGAGTTGAGGAAGTGTATGCTAGAACTACTTGCACTTGTGCATTAGTTACGAAAAGCTGAGTGTATGCTAGATGTGTACAAAAGCCAGATATCTGCCATGCAGTGGGAGTGGTAAAGTGTTGCTAATCCTACTATGGAGAGAAAACACTTGATTGCAGTAATAACAAAATCTTCATAGATGATAAGATTTTTGAGATAGTGATCTCAAGGTCTTATTTTCGAAAATTTAAGACTTTATAGATAGAGATCTAAAAGGTCTTAACTGTGGATAACTTAGGAGATAGAGATCTCCAGGAATAAGGGTATTCTGATAAGGATTATGGAAATACTGGTTATGATAATTGTTAAGCTGTAGTGTCAAGGACACTATAACTAACAAGATTGAGTATTGGTTGCATAAGATGCAACATTCGCATTGGATGCGAGCACTGTTACTGGGTATATGCAAGTGTTGTAAAAGGACTTGGCGTAGTCTCGCGGGAACAGAGTGATTGATCAGCTTACCTAGCTATTTTCTAAATAGCCTATGATTGTCAAATGAGTGTGGATTTAAATGATTAGCCCATTAATAGCTCTTTGGCTAGTGGGAGATTGTTGGACATGCGAGCCCACGACGAGCCATTATGCAATAAATGTTATTGCAAATATTATTCCCTGATCTGAAATTAAGAATGAATAATTTGCATAATAGGTCCCTTAGTACAATTAGGGTTATGTACCATGGCCATCTTGATGATCATACAGCTGTTGATTCAACTATTGAATCATAGAGGCTGGTGCTTGGATGAATATCTAAAGGGTTAGATTGAGGACTCATCAAGCACCGTCAAATGATTGTTAAGAGATGAACTGCAGCCTGAGTAGGAGATGGCAATCCTTTCTCAAATAGGCTGATATCTGACCGACCTCTTGATGCAGGTCATCTGCATAGGAATAGAGATTCGGAGGTGTCAGATTAGTTAGGTCAAAGAGTTGACTTAACGAGATCGAGATAACAAAGTCCTATATCGTATGCTGTCACGATACATGCATGCATCCTCTGACCGGGGACAAATGTGTTACTATATGTCTGAGTATGTACATTTGGCAGACCAATAGGTTGATGACCTAACCAAGGTCTATACACTGGCACGCTGGCGTGCATATAAGGGCATATGAGTAATACGATCTCTCAAGGGATCATACAGGTTCAGTTACTGAACCGGAAGACATGAGCTCACTCATGAGATATTGGGAAGAATCAAATTCCGTGCGCACGGTCGTCTCGCTTTGGAAGGTTGACTGAATTTGTAGGTTTGATATATACTTTTGGAAAGTGTATGATTGATACCAACTCCCAATGATCGAATGAGAAACTTACTGATAAAACCATGAAGTAGACAGTATAAAGTTGATCCAATACTTCGGGTTTAATCTGAGTCTTCCAGTATGCAGGATGTACAGGTATTGGGAATACCTGAGGGTGATGTGATCATAAACGATTGTATAACCATGATGCTTCCATTCCTAGGGAGTGATGAAACATGTCTGGATTTTAGTGACTCCTCTCAGTAGAGAAGTAATCTGATCTTAGTCCAAGTGTCAGACATTGATCTGAATGTGATTCAGATGCAATGAGAAGATTAGGTTTATGGTCTTGATTTAATCAAGCATCTATGTGAGGCCCGCGATCTGGATTTGAGATATGATCTCAATATCCATGTCACTATACGTGGAACAATACAATCGCCATGTCCTTATCTCCAAGTATTCGCGGAGAAAGCGCATTATCCTTGAAAGAGTTCATGGATAATTCTATTGTTGATATATGTATCCGAGCATTGAGAAAATGGATAATTAAATATGATTTAATTATCATGAATAATATGAATTTGATTCATGTTATAAGGAGAGTTATCTAAGATAATTAAATGCGATTTAATTATTAAAGATGTGAATAATGTGAATGCGATTCTTATTATTTGAGAACAAGAGAATAGAGATCCGAGATGATTAAATGTGATTTAATTATCATGGCTATGAATAATGTGGATAACAATATCCATATTAGTCATATATATTATAAATGTGATTTATAATATATGAGAGAGACCTATTTGTAATTTACATTTGTTAGTTAAATGTTGATGTGAATTGGATTCACATTGGACAATTAATTGAAAATGTAATTCACATTTTATTTTGGGTTGTATATGTGATTCACTATTTTCCAATGGCAAGATTGCAATATTTACAAAATAATTATGAATTATTTTTTGTAGAATAATTTACAACAAGCGTTGTTGTAAATCTTGGAGATTTCCATGGAATAATGCAATCTCATGAGATCTGATGAGATTGCATAAGATTGCCACCAAATCCAATATTATGGAAGGAGGCAATCTTCATTCTTAAATCTCCATGCTTGATTGATTTAATTTGAGATTGATTTATATTGATTTATCAATATAGACTTGATCTAAATTAAATTAATTGTTGTTGGTTTTTACCAACACAAATCTTAGCCATTAAAAGAAACAAAATCAATGAGAGCCATTGGATTTGTGTTATCTCATGGATTGAGATCCATGGATCCCAAAATGTTATAAAAGGAGAGGCACCCCATTGCTCTTCTTTACACAATGCTTGTGAAGCACATCTCTCTCTCTCTCTTTCTCTCTCTCTCCCTCTCATGGCCGTCCACCATGGATGCCCTAAAGAGGTTCTCCATCGCCGCAGCGTTGTCGTTATGCTGCCCGATGGTTTGCTCATGGAACTCCGTCTACTTCGGCGTGCCTTGCTCGTGAAGAAGACGTCAGATCTCGTGTGTCGAGATCAGGAGATCCGTCGCTTGGATCATCAACATGGATTGCGAGAAGCACGCGGTTCATCCTCGCGCTCGCAAGCGTCTCCTCCGTCGGATCGGACTTGAGACAGGAGGTCTCTTCGTTTAGAGACTTGATCGCAACCACGCTTCAAGAGGTAATCCTATTACTTGTTTGTGATTTAGACGAAACGATCCGAGAAGTGTTCTTGGATCATGTGGTTTCGTCGCATAAATTTTTTTTAATTTCCACTGCATAGAACAACTAATGCGACTAGTCGTTCTTTGTCGTATTCGATATAACACTCACGCTTCCGTGTTGCGCTTGAGGATCTAACCATATCCTTCATGCACCTCAAGAACGTGTTGCACGTACCTGATTTTTCTATAAATTTGTTGTCCATTAGCCAACTTACAAAGGATTTACATTGTCGAGCAATTTTTGATCCATCTTCTCATTTTTCAGGACGTCCTTATGGGCAACGTGATTGGGCGTGGCTATTAGCATGGTGGCCTCTATCGTCTCAGTCGGACCCCATATGCCGAAGTCACCTCTCTTCCTACTGGATCTGTCTCTCCTTTCCTGTGGCACTTGCGCTTTGGACATCTACCGCTTCAGAAATTATGTCGTGTTTTACCCCAGATTTCACCTCACACGCCCATCCAATGTGATTCTTGTCAGTTGGGAAAGTATCATCGGTCTACATTTCCCAGTCGTCAGAGTCGGAGTAGTAGCTCCAAGTTTGAGTTATTTCATGTCGATATCTGGGGTCCTAGTCGTGTTCCTGATCATCAGGGACAAATGTTTTATATGGTTATTGTGGATGATTTTTCTCGTGTGTCTTGGGTCTTTTTGTTAAAGAATAAATATGAAGCTGGGAATATTATCATAAATTTCATCAATGAAGTTCGTAATGTTTTTTCTGCATCTGTAAAGATTGTGAGAACTGATAATACCTTGGAATTTTGTACTCATACTCTCCATTATTTTTCAACACAAGGGATTGTCCACCAAACATCATGTGCCTATACTTCCCAACAAAATGGAGTTGCAGAAAGGAAACATCGTCATTTACTTGATGTCACCAGGTCGCTTCTCATACAGAGTCATGCTCCTCATTCTTTCCAAGGCGATATTGTCCTAGCGACATGTTATCTCATTAATCGCATGCCGTCGTCTGTCTTAGGTGAGAAGATTGCTTTCTCCATTGTTTTTCCTAAAAAAGAATTGTTCTCCCTCACTCCTCGTGTGTTTGACTCGATGGCCTTTGTCCATCAGTTGTCTCCAAGTATTAACAAGCTCTCTGCTATGGTTGTCAAGTGTGTTTTCGTTGGGTACTCTAGAACACTAAAGGAATACAAGTGTTATGATCCATTGCGCAAGAGATATTTTGTTAGTGCTGATGTTACCTTTTTCAAGTCTGTTATGTACTTCTCTTCTACAGGTGATCAGTTGGTATCCTCGGGCACTGCCATCATCACCTCCACCACTACCTACATCTCCTACACCTCCCGTTACAGTTCCTGTTCCCCCATTGCCTCTCCACTATACCCGTCGGCCTGCTTCTGCTCATGGTCACCGCTCATCATCTAGCTCGCCTGAGGTATGTATTGAGAATATAATTAATATTGATGGATCTAATGATTTGCCTGAGAAGGATGTGTTACAGAGGCCAGATAAGGATACAGGTGATTTGGATCTTCCTATTGCACTTCGAAAACAGAAGCGCAGCTGCGCGTCATATCCTATAGCATTCACCGTTTCTTTTGATCGTTTATCTGAGGAATTCAGGAGCTTTGTCATTGCACTATCAGCGGTGGATATTCCACAAAATTACCAAGATGCATTGAAGGACAGTAGGTGGCGTTTAGCCATAGAAGAAGAGATAACTGCTCTTCAGTCGAGAGGTACCTGGAGCCTTGTCCCTGCACCTATCGATGTTTCTACAGTGAGCTGCAAGTGGGTCTTCACAGTTAAGCAGAATCCAGATGGCAGAATCGACAAATACAAGGCACGCCTGGTTGCTCGTGGATTTACACAGACTTATGCGGTGGATTGTCTTTATACATTCTCGTCGGTCGCTCACCATTCCACCCTACGGATCCTTCTTTCTGTTGCGGTTACTCGTGATTTGCCACCATTCCAATTACATGTTAAGAATGCATTTTTATATGGTGACCTGTAGGAGGAAGTCTACATGCAACAACCACATGGTTTTGCTGTTGAGGGGGAGTGTTCTAAGTTGTGTAGACTTTATAAGGCTATCTATGGCCTTAAGCAGAGACCCAGAGCTTGGTTACAGAAGTTCTCAGACTTGTTTGAAAAACAGGGGTGCAGACGTTCCAATGCAGATCATTCCTTATTCATTCAGAAGACATCCCGAGGTATTATTGCAATTATGTTGTATGTCGATGATATCTTGATTACAAGTGATGATGGACAAGGAATTCAGAGGGCGAAATAAATGCTGGGTCGTGAATTTGTCACCAAGGGTCTTGGAGTCCTTAGATATTTTGTGGGACTGGAGTTCGCCAGAAATCCTCATGGACTGGTAATGACCTAGAGGAAATATGTCATTGACCTGTTGAGTGAAATATGAATGCTTGGATGCCGACCGACCACTACTCCCATGAATCCAAGTATGAAATTATATGATGACGGCACTGATGATGTGGATAGGAGAAGATACAGAGAACTGGTGGGCAAACTTCTTTATTTTACTATTATCAGACTTGATATCTCTTTTGTTGTTAGTCGGGTGAGCCAGTTCATGGAGCAACCACGTGAGGTACATATGGATGCTATACATATGATACTCAGGTATCTTAAGTCATCTCCAGGTGCAGGTCTGTTGTTCAAGAAAGACAAGGAGATTATTATTTCAGCATGTGCAGATGCAGATTACGCAGGATGCCCCAAGGATAGGAAGTCCACCATTGGATTTGTTGTGTATGTTGGAAACTCTCTCATCTCGTGGAGAAGCAAGAAGCAAACGGTTGTAGCCAGATCCAGTGTTGAGTTTGAATATAGGGCTATGGCCCAGGTCAATACAGAAATGATGTGGGTGAAAGCTGTTCTTATAGATCTATATATAGAAGTCCAACTTCCTATGGCTCTGGAATGTGACAATCAAGTTGCTATATTTATTGCAAATAATCCAACATTTCATGAACGAACCAAGCACATTGAGGTTGATTGTCACTTTATACGAGATATGATCCAGAAAGGGTTTATTTCTACATCTCATGTTAGCTCAGGGGACCAAATTGCAAATATCTTTACCAAGACGTTACTTAGAGGGCCATTCCAGAAGTGCTCGTCCAAGCTGAGCATGATCAACATCTATGCTCCATCTTGAGGGGGAGTGTAGAGATATATGTTATGTTATTTTGTACCGTTTCATACTTTTTTTCCTATGGACTCTTGATGTAATTTACCCATAGACTTCTCTCCTATATAAGAGAGCGTAGGGCGTATGGAATAAACAAGTCTCTTATTTTTCCCAACAATATCCTCTAGTGGAGCGGCGATCCTCAGGTGAACTCGCATAGTCTGCATCAGCATATGCAGTAACATCAGTATAGCCATTTGCCTCTATAGAACAGGTTGTCCTGGTGATTCCTTCAAGTATCGCATCATCTGAAGAACATCCTGCCAATGATTGTAACGTGGTTGCTACATGTGTTGGCTGGCCTTGCTTACGTCATATGATATATCCGACCTGGTGATAGTAAAGGAGTTTGCCAATCAAGCTTCTGTATCGTATATGTTAGAGAATATTCTGTGTGGCCATTTGTTAAGAGAATATTCTATATAGAATATCCTATAGAATATTCTCCCTTGAGAAGCGAAAGCGGAATAGATAAATCAAGAAATATAAATATGAACACAAGAGATTTAACGTGGAATCCTACTCCCTAAGGAGCGGGATGAAACCACGGGAGAAGCCTTCAACGAGGCGGATATTCTATTGGAATTTCTCAATGAGTACAGGAGGTGTGGCGATCCTTATATAGGTGCTCAAGGGAGAATATTCTATAGGATATTCTCTATAGAATATTCTCTTAACAAATGGCCGCACAGAATATTCTCTGACACTCTCCCTCAAGCTGGAGCTGAGAAAGCTGCAGCTTGCAAAAAGAAAGTATACAGCACATCTTTACACGATACATCACAAGAAGAATACAAGTCCGCTGCTGGTAGAAGACCTCGCACGAGGATGGGTCTGCGTCTTTCAGGTCGTCGGAACGTATCTCTGTCATGCCTGTAGAACCGCTGCGATATCAGGTCACCGGAACATATCTCTGTCGTGCCTGGAGAAGAATCGCTGCAGAAGAAGTCCAGCGCGGGAACTGATCGGGTCGTAAAAGAAGAAGTATACGCCTCGACGAAGAAGTTGATGCTTGGTGAAGACGGATGATCTTGTAGAAATCTGGACTGTCAGTTTGTTGTGCAGATGTCATGAAGAATATAGCTCTTGACTCCCCCTTTCTCCCATACTTGATAGAATATGAGCATTGATCAAGTTGGGAGAAAGCAAAACATTCATTTTTTTATCATTTCATTTTCTTCATCATTTTTTTCCTTTTTTTAAGCCGTTCAACCGTTTTTATGGCTTTTCCTCTTCCTCTTTTTTTTTATTTTTTTTCTGAAAAACTTTTGCGTACGACTTTTTTTCTATTGCACGCACCCTTTTAAAAAAACACATTTTTTTTAACATTGGCCCAAAGTGGGTCCAAAAATAAGCATCAATTTTTTTGGAAAAATGGCCCATTTAGGCCCAAATAGGAGTTCCCCGATTTTTTCAAGGCCATCTCTTTTATTTTCTGGTTTATTTCTCCCCTCCTTTTTTTTCTTCAGCATACATGGCCAAACATATTTCTGGCCTCCCCCTCACCCTTTTTTTAAGTTCTCGGCCCAATGGGCCAACCAAAGCAACATTTTTTTAAAAAACTACTGCAGCCAATTCAGGGCACTTATTTAGGGTTCCTTTTAGAATCCTTGCAGCCGCTCCTGATGGGGCTTCACATCAGGTATCGGGGCGCAGCTGGAGGCAAGGCACCGCTTGGAGGCGAGGCACGAGGAGGAGCATGGAGGCCCGGTGTGTACGAGGAACTGCTTCACACACGGGAACCGCTCGGGAAGGAGGGCTTCGTCTGGGAGTCGGGGTCACTGTTGTTAGCGAGATTGGGCCTCCACTGTTGGAGCCGTGACTGGAGGGTTCGCTGCCTTGAGTGCGGAGAGGCGATGCTATGTCGTCACAATCTGGAGATGGGAGGAGCGCAAAGGTTTCGCGTCGTGGTGCGAGAGCTGCTCCGCCTGGAGTCGCAGGGGGAAGCGGAGGCGCACTGGAGCGGGAGTAGATCTCAGCCCGAGGTGCGCGCAGAAGAGGAGCTCCGCCAGATGCCGGAGTCTCGCACAGGAGGGGCTGGAGATCATAGGCGTCGTAGGGAGATCGTGCTGCCGAAAGGCAGCGCCTGGAGCGGAAGCTGCACGCCTGGAGTCAAGGAAGAAACCACGAGAGTCAAAGGGGAGACTTCATCGACACCAAGGACCTCGTGCAGCATGGAGTTTGTGGGTTCTGGCCCTGGATGCGCACCGCGATGAGGCGCCTGGAGTTTGATCAGGAGGTGAAGCCATTGCACAACCGATGGGAGTATAAAGGACCACAAACAATGATGGCACGATCTGAGTCCAACGAGGGCTGCCTTGTTGCTTGCCGATAGGGTTCTTACGAACCATGGAAGACCAAAAATGGTTGCATAATCAGGTTTTCAAAAAGAAAACCGTAACACTTACACTTGAACCATACTAGATAATAATATTTAAAGAATACATCTTCAAGAACAAACAGCGAATCTCGGACAAAATAAGAACTTAAATCCTCGAGAATGACCTGCTCTGATACCATGTTGAAATCTGAGAAGCGGAAGCGGAATAGATAAATCAAGAAATATAAACATGAACGCACGAGATTTAACGTGGAACCCTACTCCCTAAGGAGCGGGATGAAACCACAGGAGAAGCCCTCAACGAGGCGGATATTCTATTGGAATTTCTCATGAGTACAGGAGGTGTGGCGATCCTTATATAGGTGCTGAAGGAAGAATATTCTATAGGATATTCTTTAACAAATGGCCACACAGACTATTCTCTAACAGTATAGTATCTTCGAAGATCAGATCAATAAAAGTGGAGTGTTTCCTCTCAATAAAAGTGGAGTGTTTCCTCGAGTCTGTAGGAATGCCAGATGGCTTACATCCAAGTAATCTAGCCTCGATAACTATTTCCAAGGAATACTTCCTCTGTGAGAGATGGAGTCCTTCTGTAGTGCGTAATACTTCTATGCCCAGAAGTAGCGAAGTTGACCAAGGTCCTTGGTGACGAAGACCTTCTGAAGGATAGTCTTGGTCTCTAGCACACCGTCATCATCACCACCTATAACAACCATGTCATCAACATAAGCAACAAATATGACAATACCAATTGGCTATCTTCTAACAAAAAACAGAGCAGTCAGAGGTTGTCCTCAGGAAGCCAAGAGTGTTGATCTTGTTAGTAAGTCCGTCGAACCATGTCCTTGTGCCCTGCTTTAGAACGTAGATGCCTTGCGAAGTCAACATACACACTCCCCCTCGACTTCGTAACCAGGAGGCTGCATCATGTAGTCCTCCTCGAGATCGTTGTACAGGAAAGCATTCTTTACATCGAGCTGAAAGATAGGCCAACCTTTGTTTACTGCCACTGAAAGAATAGTTCATATAGAACCCATCCATGCAATAGGAGAAAATGTCTAAGCCCATGTGTATGCGTAAAACCTTCAATCAAAAGCCTTGCTTTCAATATGTCAATGGACTCGTTTGGTGAGGCATGACTGCTTAGTTGTGAAGACCCATCTGCAGGCTATAGGTCTAATCCCCTAGACACTGTACAAGATCCCATGTCCCTCTAGATGTGAGAGCATCCATCTCCTCATTTATTGCCAGTCTGCAACCGTAATCCTGTAAGGCACTATGTTGGTCTTTGAAAATATAAATAGTCATGAGAGCATCTGCATATCTTCTGTCAGTACATGATAAACTAGCAGTAGAAGTGTAATGAGACATGAGATGAAAATTACATTACCTCTTAGTTCTGTGAAGAGCGATGAGAAGCGCCCGAGGATTATATGTGACGGTAGTGATGGGGACTCTTGAAGATGGCATATCATCCTTCAATAAATACTCGAGACATGTAATGGAACATATGTTGGTGTAGAAGTATGTTTGCGCTTATACACAATGGTGGATGAGAAAGGTCCAAAGGAATATCTGTGACAGACTGAGTAAAGAAGCTAGTTTGTTCAAAAAAGGTTACATCTACAAAGATATAATATTGATGCCCAGCAGGATCATAGCACCTGTAGCCCTTCTGTGTATGAGAATAGCCAAGAAAGTCACATTTGATCGCACGAGGATACCCTTTGTCAATAATGTGAAAATTATGGACAAACTCTATACATTCAAAAATTCTCAAAAGTAGAGGAGATTGGACTCATTTGGATATGGTAATGCAAAATGGGTAGAGCTTTTTAGAGATTCAGAGGGGATCCTATTGATAAGATGGACGAGATGGACGACAACAAGTACTGCATCTCTCCAATAGGTTTTAGGAACTTTTATCAGAGTGAGAAATGATCGTGCAATGTTAAGAAGATGTCTGAGTTGCTCTTCTGCTACCCCATTTTGTTGGAGTTATACAGACATGGCTTTGATAGATGTTTCCCTGGGAAGCAAAGAAGGTTGTCAAATCACGTTGAGTGAATTCCAAGGAATTATCATAAAGAAAATGTGAACACCCATGGAGAAAATATTTTAGATATAATGAAAGAAATTCTTAACAATATTATTAATATCCGAATGCTCCTTTAACAAATAGACCCAAGAGGATCGATTGTAATCATTAATAAAAACAACAAAAATACTTATGTCCACTCAGATTTCAGACCGGACATGGTCCCCATGTATCACAATGGACAAAAGGCAATGGTACTTCGCGACGAGGCTCAATATATGCAAGAAAAGATGCTTGATGATGTTCCTCGAACTGGTACGCCTTGCACTCAGAAGGCTTGAGCATAGAGTTTTCATGGTACATCATGGAGATGGCCTTAGCAGTATGGTGACCAAGTTGAAGGTGCCAGAGAAGAGGATCATCGGAGATAGATGCCACACCATCAAAAGTAGAATCAGAAGGGATGTCGAGGTAATAGAGGTCATTCTTCTCATGTCCTCCATCAAAAATCTGCCTTGTTCAGATGTCCTGAAAATAACAACAAAACTCATCTAAAATAACCCTACAATTAAGCTCAGTACATAGATTCTGAACAGGTAATAGACTAAGCGGGAAAACAGGAGCACAATGACTTCTAGTCAATTGGAGTTTGGAGGAAAACTCCACAGTGCCAACAATGGTAACAAGTAGATGGGTCCCATTGGGAACCTGAGCAATCTTCACTGAGGAAGACGGATGTGAGAAGGTAAGCAAACTTCTTTCTCCAGTTAGATGTGTAGTGGCTCCTGAGTCGATAATCCATGCAGGTCTGAAGGCATAGATAGAGTTGGTTATTGTTCCTGAAGTAGTAGTCAGACCGGCAGTGGGAGTAGAAGTAGTATTGTCACTAGCAGAGGGGTTGGCGTTTTGCGATAGTTGCCTCAGGTGAGCGTATTCTGAAGCCGTAAATGGTGCTTGTGCTGCACCAGAGTGTTAATCGGGCATGTCCTCAACAATATCATAGGATGCCTCATAAGAAACTCTCGTAGGCACTGTTGGCATTCGGTTGTATGCCAAACTTCGTCCAATAATGCTCGGATGGATGATTCCAACACCCATAATGTATGCATGCTAGATAACGAGAAATAGTAGGATCACGTCCACGTCCATGACCAAAGTCATGATTGTGTCATGACTCGCGGCTACGTCGACCAAAGTTACGGCCTTGTCCTCCCTGGTAACTCTGTCGTCCTTTGTTCCCTTACAATGCATAGTGGGTTGTAGTCTCCGTAGATGGTAAAGTGGGAGGATACTTGGTCGGTGTTTAAAGTTCCTGCAGATGATGAAAGATGGTCTCAATGGTAGGCAATGTGTCGGCCGTTAGAATACGTTCCTTCGCAGGCTTGTATCATGGATACAATCGATACACAACCTGACATTCAACATGCTTTCCTACCTGTTGATCACAACATGCTGACTGAAAAATGAGGAGTCTTCAAATAGGCTAGTGAGCAGCCTGTAGTACTCAATAAGACATGAATTTCCCCGAGTAGTTGACTAGGTCTGCATGTATATATCGGAGAGTTGGACCTGATCGTCTTCTATGAATATGTATGCTCAAGATTCTCTATCGCATTTGTAGTATTCTTGTAAAGAAGATTTACTGCAATATTTGGATCGACGCTGTTGGTCATCCAAGTAATAACCTGGCAGTTGTCAGCATATCAGGTGGCGTAGTCCTTGTCAGTCTCCTTAGACAGATCCTTGGCAAGAATATAATTCTTGCGCTGACCACCGATGAATACCCTGAAGGATCGAGATCATAACACATAGTTCTCTGACCCTTTCAATTTGATAAAAGTATCATGTTCCATCACAGAAGAAGTCAGGTACACAGTCTTGGTCTTGATAGACGTCATCGTGGTAGCGAGGGTCAAGAAAAAGTGACCTAGAAGATCTGTTGCTTTAGTCAAACATATAAGTGGCCTAAATCACCATATCAACCCCTTTTACGGGTTTCCAAGTTGGTAAACTGTGGCTGTGATGCCACAATCAGAGTTCTAGAAGACGTAGAAGAGTCGTTTGATGGTGCTTGGGGCACAAGAAAAAAACGCCGGAGTCCTGGCGGAACCCCTAGCAGTCCAGGCAGAGGTTTTGGTCCAACCTATTGACCTGGACAGAGCAGAAAATCAAGTCGAAAACCTGGCTGCTTCTCAGGTGGCGATGGTCGTGACCAAGGATTCATCATGGGGGACTAACGAGGCACCGCGTGCGGCTGCGGTGACCAAGGAGTAACTGCAGGAGGCCCGGGCTGCAGCTCAGGCAGCAGCAGAACCCAGGGCAGCACCGCTTTTGGTGCTACAGTGCGTGGAGAGTCCTCGCGGAGGCCTCCAGGGGATGTGCAGGATGCTAGGTAGGCGCCAAACCTCCTTGCACGGGGCTCTTGTTGCTGAAAGGAGACCATGCAAGGGTTTTCTCGAGGCAGAGAGGCAAGAGGCTGGTGGTGGCTGTGGGATCTAGGTCAAAACAACGGTTTAGGACCGCTGCTCTGATACCATGTGGAAAAAAATGAGGAACACAATGAATTGTTCTATTCAGGAGGTCTATGGGTCTGTATATAGAACGAAACCTTATAGTATAACCGGGAAAATACATAAGTATCCCCAGGATAAACCTAAATACATCACTAACAATCTCCAAACTTGAAATGTCTCGCTATAAAGATCATGAGTTTGACATGTAGTTCATCTTAATGTAAACACAATGAAGAGCATTAGGGCATGCAAGCTACTTTATGCTAAGTCAAACTTAAGTTCTAATTTAACCATAAGCTACCAAATTATTTAGATATTGATTCCAAGAAAAGAACAGACTAGGTTCCAAGATTTGGTATACATGAAGTAGAATCAAGCTTGAAAGATTGATGCAACTTATGAGCATTGTTGGGGGGGCGAGGGGACGATGGCGAGTGCGAGTGCGACGAGGGAAGTGGGCGGAGCGACCGGAGCTGGCGGAGCAAGCGGAGGTGTTGGATCGCGTGGGGCAAGGGAAGTTCGTGACAAGGGGAAGAAGATTCTACACTCAGATGAGAAGGTCTTAGGTGGTTACACCTTCGATGGTTTCCACGGAAGTGACGAACACGGCGAGTGGGTGACTGTCTCTCATAAGAAGCTGGGTCGGAGGTGCTTCCGGTGTGGTGACAGGGGCCATATGGCCTCCTTCTGCCACCTTCCTCCGAGATGTTACTCTTGCGGCAGGGTGGGTCATCGACAGGACACCTGTTTTAGGTTTACAAGAACGAAGGAGGCGATGCCTTCCGTACGTCAACAACCTACTCTAGATAGACGTTACTTTGGAAGTTCTTCGATCGCCAACCGAGGAGGACCATCTTACGCGGACATGGTTAAGAGCGATGTGCGGGGCGACGCTATGGCCTCCCACGACAGCGGCCCTGCTACGTTCGGAGGGTCTACTGGTGTGAAGATGGTGCTCAAGGGCAGGAGGCGGGCATCTTCATCGAGCGTGCATGCGGTTATCGGTTACGCGGTGAAGGGTGTTATCGATTTGGAGGTCCTCTCTACGCATTTGAATGGGTTCTTTGGCCCGCATTTCGTCGGGGACATTGTGAGTTTGGGTGCTCGAAGGTGCTGCGTTCGCGGCTTATCGGAGGTTCAAAAGGAGCGCTTGTTATGCAATGGGGATGTCGGCGATGTTTACTGGAGGTGTCTGCGATACGCGGATGGGTCCTGCGAGGAGCTGGAGGTCTGCATGGCTAGGGTGAAGGGCATTCCCTTCCTCTCATGGTCAGTCGGTTGTTTGAGGAGGGCCTTGCGCCAGTGGGGTGTGGTCCGAGAAGTGGTCGATGACGGTTTAAGACCGGGAGTTGTGGTGGACGTTACGACGATCCTGATCGAGTGTTCCAAAAGCTTCCTCGACAAGGTTGGTGATCGGAGTTCTTTTGCGGAGTTGAGCGTGGGTGGGTTCTCCTTCCCAATCGAGCTGGTGATTGACGTTCCTCCACCACCGCCGGAGGCTCCGAGGCCGGTGGCAGACGAAAGGTCGAAGGACGCTTCAGGCGCTGCAGGGGCGGTTGGTTTCCTGAGGGGACCCTTGTTCGAGGGGACGCGAGTTAACTTTGGCACGCGGCGTTTCATGAACTCGCCTCATTTGCTGTATCTATCACCAGATTCATTCCTTTTGCATGGTGACGTGGGGGCTACTTTTGTGGACCCGCCTTTATCATCGATTCTTGAAGTGGTGGAAGAGGAACCGTTTGAAGCAGCCTTGGAAGCGGACTCGATTGCGGGCCCGGGTATGCAGCCGGTCTCCTTCACGGGTAAATGGGCCTTTCCGGACTCGGTTGGAGGTTGGGCTTTACCGCGCTCGGCGTCCGCGGTGTCGACCCTCAACTTCTCGGGCTCGTCTTCCCGCTTTGATCCCTCTGGGGGCTTTCCTTGTGCTTGGTCTGGTGCTACCCAGGTGGCTTCTGTTTCGTTTCTCCCCCGAATATTCGCGGAGGAAAGGATTCGGCCCCCGCCTCTTGCCACCTCGACATCAACTCTACCCGTGCCCAATCAGGAGGGGGCATCCACGGATGAAGGCCTCTCCGACCGTGTCTCTGATGCAGGGACTAGTGACAGAAGAAGTGCCAAAAGGTACAGAAGGAGCAGAGCAAAGACTTCCAAGGCTGCGTTACAGCCTTGCCTTCCGTTCAAGCTTCAGGTGGCGGAGGCCGCTGGTGTGGCACAGGTTAAGGGGCGTGACGAAGGATCCCAATGAAAATCTTGTAGTGGAACGTGCACGGCCTGGGAGGTCCGGATAAAAGGAGAATGGTGGGGGCGAGGTTTAACGACTGGGGGTGCGACATCATCCTCCTCCAGGAAACGAAGCTTCTTGCTTTATCGGAGTGCGAATGGAAAGGGTTCAGAGCCGGTGACGTGGATCAGTTCAGGACTTTGGATGGCACGGGATCCACGGGGGGGGGGGGGGGGGTGCTGATTGTGGCTTGGCGATCTTCGAAGTTGTCTTTCATTTCCATGGCTCTTGGGAGGCACATCTTGACGATGGTTTTGGCCAGCACGTCGTCTTCTCTTCAACTAGCGGTCTCCTGCGTGTATGGTCCTTGTGATGATAGGGTACGTAGTGAGCTTTGGGAGGACTTTGTGGAGGCTAGTCAGTACGTCGGTGCGATCCCCTGGGTATTGGGGGGAGACTTCAACGTTACTCTGTACACTTCGGATAGACCCGGTGGTCGGGGGGGCCAGGTGACGAGTCAGAATATCGTGGCTTTAAAAAGTTGTTTTTATCTTTGTTCGTGCTAAAAAATTAATATGACGTTCGTTGTAGGCGGCGATCAGAATCGGTCAAGAAATAACCACATTTATTTATTCAACTTAAATCAAGTGGTTTTATGTTTATTTTACTTAGGCAAGTCTCAAGGTCGATCACGAGGAGGCAAAGGAACAACCTAGAGTTATATCTATCAAGATTCGTGCACAGTTTTCGAGGTGGTCTTTTTTTGGATTTTTCAATGCAAATAAGGGATGCAAGATGCAATTTCGGACTATTTTAGGGACTAAAATGCAAATTATGTTCAAATGCTATCTGAAAAATATGAAACTTGGCCGAGATGATAATTATAATGAAATGAATGCACTATAATTTTTTGGGAGTTTTTGGATGCAAAATGAATTTTTTTATGAATTTTTAAGTGCAAACAGAATGATTTTCAATATTTAATTATAATAAATACTAAACCTACTTATTTTCGAGGATCAAAATTATCTAAGATCTATCACTAAGTGATTGATCTCAGAAAAATCCTAAACCTTGAAAATGTGGGATCTAATACCTATTAAAAATTAAACATTGAAATATGCAAAATGATTTTTACAGAGCAAATTATGCATGCAAATGCAATTCTTTTTGGGCATAATGTCAAGCACAATTAATTGTACAATAATTGGTCCACTTATTTGGGTTAGTGATTTTTTTTATTTTTCATTTATTCTTGTTAGTGATATGTATATAGTAGAGGTGGTTTTGTATCATTCGGAGTTAGCATGAATGAGTTAAAAATCAGGGGAGTTAGGCTATTTACAGGTCAAATTTGGCAGAGATTTGTGGCTTCTTATTTTGTGCAGAAATTATGGATAAAATGCAAATCTTATGAAAACATGCATGAATGCTAATTATGCAGAATAAATGTAGAAATGCTGATGATTTTGAGGGATTTGAGCTTAATAAATGAGATTTAGAGTGATGAATTCGAGATTCATCATCCCCCTATACTTAAACCATGCTCGTCCCTGAGCATCAAAAAGACATGCCATGAGGTGAAAAGAGATTGGGTTCCATACCAAGATCATGAGCTGAAGGTGACAGTGGAACTAAACTCGACCTTTGGATTATTTGTGTGTCGGAACTTCTATGAGACTTAGAATTTTAAAAACAACCCTCAAGTTCTATACATCATTGTCACAGTTTCGACTTAGAAGTCATCTTAGATCAATCCTCTTCTCAAAGTATACCCTATGAACATTGAATAATCGACTCATGTGTGTGAAGGGTTTTATCTCTTCCCATCCAGAAGGCCGGACTAGCATGCTCCTCTCCTCTCCAGTAACTCGTCCTCGGGGAGTCAGGTATTTCCTTCTAAGGTCTGTCGTGCTGTGTTCACAATCGAATTTGAGGAGAAGATAGAAGAAGGGGAAAAGAACTGGAGGGTGGCCAGTGTAGTCACCTCTCCTTGTGAAGATGGCCAGTGTAGCCGAGTCTCCACCAAGATCTGCAGGTTTCTTGAAGCTTGGACCTTTTTGGTCGGATTTTATTTGGTAGTTGCTTCTTTGTATTTAGAATTTTTGGTGGTTCTGCTTGGATCTTGTTGTGCCCCTACGGATATAGAATCTTTTTGTTCCGTACATTTTTTGGGGTCTTAGAAAAAATTGTGCCCAGCCGTCCATCCCTTTTCTGAAGCTTTATTTCAACCCGTACTCCGGTCTTTAGATTTCCACGCTATCAGAAAAGAGACTCACACAGTCTTCCAACATCCCGTCTGAGTTGAGCTAAGTGTATAGTGCGAGAGTACAAATTAATTCCCTATTCCAGAGTTGTACACAGAATGAAGAGACCAGGTTAGACACTAAGAGTCAAACGCTGCTCATTGTTATGTGGAACTTAAAGAATTAAGTCAAAAGACCTGAAGTTCTTAAAATCCTATTTCTCGGTGAAGTTCCTCTGAAAATTAGGTGGATTAAGGTCAAGTCCAGACCACTCTCGGTTTCTGCTCACAACTCGGTTCAGAACCCAATGACTTTTCACAGATGCAGATGAATGCGATGCTGGATGAAGTGTAGGTGTGTGAAATGCAGACACTTTTTTTTTCTTTTTATGCAAGGGATTTTTTTGGTCAATGCAAAAATGAAGAAGCCATTTTCAAAAAATTTTGGGCATAGTCAGTGTTAATGGCAAAATCCTCTTTCTTTTCTTTTCTTTTCTTCTTCTTTTTTTAAAAATGATTACCCACCCCGTAAATACATATAGACTTATGCGAAAGTACGAGGTACGGCTAAAATATATACACAGTATATATATACAGACCCCCCTATATTTAGCGAGTGCTGTGTCCTTAGAGCACAAGAAGCGTAATGAAGACATAGCTCGGGTTAAGCGTAAGAGAGTGGAAAAAAAATACAATGGTCCGCCCCCCTATACTTAGACTGTGAATAGTGTAAGTATAGAAGAAGAGTGCAAAAGAGGCGGTCAGGATATGTAAATGAGGAGAGTATGTACAGGTGGGTGTCGATTCCCCCTATACTTAGGCTCTGGTCAGCGTAAGTATAAGAGAAGGGTGGAAATGGAGTGATCGGGAAGGAGAAGTGTGATGAGAGAAATGGTACATACAAATGGCATCGGTCCCCCCTATACTTAGGCCTTGGCCTAAGTAGAGGAAGAAGTTGTACAAGGGGACCGACGTGGTCGGGAGGGAGGGTGGGTAGCCGATAATTAAGGCGGTTTTCGGCTGATCTTCTTGTGAACCTGCGGTGGGAGATCGTAATGATGAGATGGAAATGAGGCATATGATTCCCAACTATTATCAGTGTCATCCTAAAAAAATCATGATGGATAATAGATGGAGTGTTTTAGTCAGATGAAAGATATCCATCATCAGAGTTATCCTCAGAGGAATAGTATTTGAAAGTGGACATACTCCAAGTATTCATGTCTTTTTGTTTCTTCAGTTGTTTCCTCAGAATTCGTTCCTTATTGGAGTCAATCGGTTTGTCCTCGGATGAATACTCAGAAGCACTGGTCTTAGTCAGCTCATATGAAATAATTCCAGTGTACTTGAAGAGGGCATGAGCATCAGATTTGGATGAGTAGTAGTTAGGAACGGGAATTGTCCAACGAGAATTAATTTTTGGATTCTTGCGAAGATATGGATTTAGAGCTGCCGAACATACTTCACTCATGTAGACTACCTTTTCTGGACCTGATGAGGGATCGTTAGCTGATTCCTCTTCCGAAGGGTCAAAGGTGACTCTCTTTTTATTTCTTCGTGAAGGTGTCGGTTCACTTGAGTATCCAGATGAGTAGCCATTGGAATTCTTCTCCTTAGTTGGTGTGTTGCCTGCGTGTTTGGTCTTCTGAATGTTTGAGCACTCTCGATTTGGGATGATTTGGTCAAGGTATTCAGAGAAGGTTGCTCCTGGGTGCGACCATGCATATGTCTCAAGATCATAGTAGAAGGATTTGTTTATTTTGAGATCCGCAGGCATTGAAATACTGGGGAGAGTCTCTAGACCAATAGTCTCATCAACAACCGCTATCTCAGGTGTAGCAGCGGGGTAGGGCTCTTCTACCTCTTCATGGTTGCGGCTGTCGGGGACTTCGTGGGTTTCTTTAGAAGATCGTGGTTCCTCAAAGACATGGTCCGATCTAAGTGCTTCCAATGCTTTAAAATTAATTTCTAGAGTCTCACAATCAATAATTGCCTTAGCCAATGCTAAGAACGGCTTTCCGAGAACGATTGGAGACTGGGTGAATTATCCTTGATGCTCAATATCAATGATCGTGAATTCTACTCTGAGCGGAGCACCTTGGAATTTTATGATGACAGAAATGATTCCTCTCGGCCTCTTTATCGATCGGTCTGCCAATTGAACAATCTCTCGTATCTTCCGAATCGGTCCGAGTTTGAGTTCGTGAACTACAGAGGTCGGGAGGATATTGATTGGTGAATTGTCAATCTGAGCATGGGTGAAAATTGTGTCTTTAATTTCACAGTCAAATCTAGGCAACCGCTTCACTATGTGGCTCTTGGTTTTTCTCCTCAATACCAAGGAGGAGGCCATTTGACAAGATATGTTTTTCAGTCTTTGTTCGTATCCTACCCGACTTTTTGTTCATTATTTTATCCATTATAAATCTTTTAAAGTCGGAGAAGTGTTCAATGGCATGTATAAAGGGAAGTTCAAACATCAAGTGTTTTTCCAGTGCTTCCCGTACAGTCGAATCCAAATTCCTCAGATCGTCTTCAGTCTCAATTTTTATTAAATTTTCTGGATTTTCATTTTTTTGTGGTTTTCAAATATTTCCATTTTTTTGGTATTTTCTATGTGGTGTGGGGGTGTGATGTGTTCCTCAGATGAGCATGGGTTCTGGTGTTCAGAGTGATAGTCGGTGGTATAGTTATTTCTAGGGGAATAATATGCAGAAGTGATATTGTCAGAATCGTCCCTAGGTTCATGAATATTCTCAAAATTTTCAATCTCCGATCCAATCATTTCCTCATTCATTTTCATATCCGAGCCACCATAGAATGAGATTAATCGGTCGGTGAATTGTTGCAATATATCCTCCATTGATTCAAATCTTTTATTTATCCTCGAAATATCATCCTCAAAAATTTGTTCATGATCACTCATAGAAGCAGTCGTGGTGTGTTTTTGTAATTGAATTTCTTCGTCCATTTACCTATATGTAGTAGGAGAAGAGTCTCTTGAAATATCTGATATATGACCATCATTTTCTGAATATATCTCCTCAATAATCATGAAAGGCGACTGCTCATATGGTCCAGGTATGTAGAGTTGGTCCGAGTCAAGTTCAAACCTTTGGTTATGAGTGGTCGGACCTTGATATCGTGGAGTCAGCATACATGGTTGATGTGTTTCTATGTGGTCAGTCTAATCCTCTGTATGTCTGAAGAGGGAGTTGTCATGGTCGATCCAAAATAATGATTGTTCATTGATGTTCCAGGGTAGAGTCGATGGACGAGGTGAAGAAGTGTTCAATTCGATCATGTGGTTATCATCTCCCAGGAATGATGGATTGACATTCACCGAATAAGAAGGATCAATTGTATGATTGGTGTAGAGAGGATTGATATATGAAGAAGTTGAGACCTCAGTTGGTTGTTGGTTTGTCAGGTCCGAAAACAAAGGGTTGTCTTTCATGAAGCAGGTCAGATTTGTGGAGAGGGTTGGTGTTTTAGAGTCTCTTGTTGAAGTCGGAGGAGGTGTTTTGGGTTTAACCGATACAAATTCATTTTTGATACTATAATTCTGATGGATTTTCGGATAAATGTTCGGTCAGAGTTGAAAGAAATGATGGGTTGGATCTGCAATTTGGAAAAAGTTCCATGATGATTTAAATCAAGAAAGAGATGATTGCATGGGAGAGTCAAAATAATTTTTATCAGATGTGCGGCTTTTGATCTTCAATAATGGTTCATGCACACCAATGCAAACACAAATCAAATCCCAGATTCACCAACTCACAAAATGAAGCCGTAAGAGTTCGGCTATTATCTTTTCAGTTTTAGTTGGTGATAAATCAATCTTGGCAAAAATTTAGCGAGCTGTTAGGTGCTGAAATTTTCTTAAAAACTGTCCCGAGTTCGTACGATTAGTTGCATCCACTTTCAGCCAGTATAGGTGTAAGTACGGACTGTAAAACGGCTACCCGTGTTACTTAAGGACGGAGCCTTGCGCAGTGTCCTTTAAACCACCCACTCTGCTAAGGAAGTCTGGACCGGATACCGGCTACCCGTATTCCTCACTGAGAAGTAGCTAATCATTTTTAAAATCAGTAGTCTAAAAAAAATGTCAGAACTTGGTTCTAACCTTAAGTGTCGTCTCTCGCTCACTCAGAAAAATAAAATCATCCTAGGTCGGGGTTTCTCTCGCAAAAATTCTTGATTTTATGGGTTCTTAAGATCGGCTATGTTTGTAACATCCGAAATCCGCCAAACCCGAAACCGACCCGATTAGCGTCCGATTAATCCAATAAAGTTGTTGTCAATGTCAAACAACCTAAAACGATCAACTGATCGTGAATCAAAAGTCGTTCGGTTGAAATCAACCAAAAAAAATCGGCCGCATCGTAATGCGTGCCGTGAAAAAGCCGCGACGTAAATTCGGAAACCGTGAAACGAACCGAGACCGTCATTAGATCCGATTCGAGGATACAAGACCAACGGAATCGACCGTTCGTCAATCGGAGGTCGTTTGATATTTTTAAATCATAAAATTTAATCTCAAACAAAAACCGTATCCGAAAATTTCGGGTATTCAAAACTCGATCGGAAGTATAGCAATATTATACTCATTTTGATCGTCGTTCAGAGACGATCACAGAGAAATATTGCATGTCGAAATCCGAGGGCCGAGGTGGGAATACGAGTAACTTTTGTAAAACAGTGATAATAATAAATAAATAAATAAAAATCATTTTTCTGCTACAGTACAACAGTAGCAGACTCGGTGCTGATTTAAAAAAAAATCCTTTTGAAGACAACAGTTGGCACTGTTTCCTTCCAAAACGTGGAAACATTTCCACCACCTGTTAGGCTAATAAAACCTCACCCCTTATAAATAGCATCCTAATGTCCTCTCTTCTTCTTATTAATATCAAGCCAAAAACTTCTCTTCCTTGCTTTAAATTTCTCCAACGACGGGAGGAACCCAAGCCATTTCTTCTCGTTCCATGAATGCTGAGAGTTGCTGCACCATAATTCATTGGAGGCTTCTTCTTCTTCTTCCCTGGATATACGGTACTCCCAACTACAAAGCACCATAGCCACTGCATGATTGGAGACTTTCTCCAAATTAAAGAAGCCAAATAGGTACACCCCTTCTCCTCTTTAATTCCATCTCCCTCCAACGAGAGGGAAGTTCCAGCCATCAAGCCCTCTCCTCTCTATCTCCCCCAAATTCCAGCAAAGAAGATCTCCTTCTTCTTTTCTAGTTACAAAAACCCCAGCTCTCTTTTCTGCATGTGGCTGTCCCCTGGAATACCAAGAACAACCTGGAGTGCCTTTTTAGCTCAAGATTTCAGCTTGCATGTTCTTCATTTTGGAAATCTGGAGAGGTACCAATTTTCCTTTTCATTTCTACTCATCAAAAATCACCATTTGAGGATCTAATCTATATTTTTCCCTTATGCTGCTGTCCAGCAGTGGTTTAGACCACTGTTACATGCCATGTTGACACAATTTTGAGCCCAAAAGATTGGAATTAAAGGTACAATCCCCCTCTCCATTTGCTGCCATGCATGTGTTTAGTACACAATTCTAATCAGATTTTGAATGAAGTTTTTCCACCATTCACCGGGATGTTGATTAATTCTACCTTGATGTGCATATTACTATTCTGGATACCAATATTGTTCTTACTGTTCTAGTGGAAATTTTCCTAGATCTGAAATTAATTCTCCTAATCTACTAGCATGCTTAATCCCAAACAACTAGATCAAACCAACGCATCTTTGCAGTATCTTTGTTGTATTATTTACTAGAAGACCTTTAGACATTAGGTAACAGATAACAGTTCATCTGATTATAAATTTTCGTTAGGATGTTATGGTTTTGGGTTCAGTATTGATAATATACAGTTCACAATACATACACATTGCCAAATGGGAATTTACTAAATTCTATATCGAAATAGGAAAGGGAAGAACATATTAGGTGATAAAAATATATATATATCATTATAGGGTGAATTTCTGGATCAGCAACCAACTATAAAAAAAAGGGTTAATTAATAGGTTACTGTATGTTGTATTGAATTTGGAGAAGTAACATCATAACTCTATGAACTGTCCACTTGCTTAAGAAGGGTCACGAGAGGTTTTTGGTTTATAACTTTGCGGTGGGAGATGCAAATAAACATAAAGCATACCAGATCCTTTTGATGTCCATGTCAGTGTTGTGAGTTTTTTTAGAAAGAAATTAAAGGAATGATATTACAATTCAAATTTAAAAATATATTTTCATTTTTTTCCAGCTAACACCACTTATTTTGGACTATTTTACAAATGAATTCCAGTGCATATTCTATCCTAACACTTAAGATCAAACACTGTTGATTGCTAGTATTGTAAGAACTAATCTTTGACAAAACAAACCCTCTACGCTTGTCCTTAAGGCCAGCTGGACTAATATTGAAATTTTTGTCCGGTTTGTTTTCTGTTTCGGTTAGGTTATGTAAATCTAATCTAGAAGACCTTATTGGTCATAATTAGTATTGTATAGTTTTTGTATCTTATTAACTTCAAACCATCAACATAAGTGTGATTCTTTCAGTATGCCTTTTTCTATATAATTATAGCTATACTTGAATCGAAGTAACCATGCTATTTATTCATATCATCAACTGCTAATGATAATTCTTTGGCATATCTAAAGGAATTAGGAGCTTTTATTCGGTCTTTCATTTTTATACAATACATGCTCAGTTCCTTCATCAGCTTGTCAGAAGTTTGTATCATGCTCATATGTCATTATATATAAATAAATTTATTTTGGGTACATAATTAGAAGGATCATGTAAGTTGAACGTTGATTTTTATAATAATAATAATATCTATTTATATAAGGCATGCATAGTTACCTTTTTTTTAGAAATCTACAAATAGTTATTATATATGGAACCAATATCCAAGAAAAATCTCAGGCATGATTATATCATCAATAATAACTTGCGACCACAAATCCTAGATCATTAAAAAAAATCATTAGGTATACTCTGCTATCTATGAATCACTAATAATAAGATAGATGATCAAGAGGTCTAGATCTGTATGATTAACCAATAGAAAGAATTGAGAAAGAGATAAGTTGACAAGCAAGTAATGATAATCGTGAATCAATATTGATTATAAATAAGAATGCCGGTTATGGTAATCTTACACCTGACTGTGCGAGGGCGCGGTGACCCTCAACTGGGCGGAAGAATAGGAAGCCCAGTTTGGGCAGCGGCCGCCAAGTGCGCGGGTCTAGGATCCCAATCCTCTTTCGGTTTTTACGCGGGCTCGCAGTGTTTTTACACCTCGTTGGGATCCCGATTTTAGACCAGTTCCGCTGACCCTGTTTTAGGATACCCAGGCGGGGGATCCTGGTTTTTCAGTTTTACGTACGAGCTCGGTTGCCCGTTACCGGTCGGGCTGTTTTCTAGAGTGACTTTTCCCGGGAAGTCCCTCTCACCCGTCTCAGTGGCGTAGTTTGGGAGTAGACCTATCCCTCTATTGGACCGTCCTTCCAATTAGGGGGCGAGACGGAAGAGCCCTTTTGTTGGCTTCTTCACCGCTTGAGTTTTTCTTTCGCCAACAGACTTGGCGATTCTACATCCAGATCATCCACATCTACATTTATATCTACATCATCGAGAGTTACATCAGAGAGAAAGTTATAGTCAAGGTTTGGAGGAAATCACAATTAAAATTGAGATGATTAGAAGTGACTATAATCAGTTTTGAAATCCCTATAAAGATCACAGTTAAGTTAAGTAAATGGAAGAGACTATAATCTAAATTCGAAATCTTAATAAGCTAGTGGACGTGTTGGGAACTTAGTTAGGATGCATTATACAACACCGCATGCCTACGGAGGCACCCCAACCCTAAGACTTTTCCCAAGTCTTAGAGTCATAGTGTGAGGTTTCACACGAACCAAGACCACAGACTATCCACTAGACTTAAGAATTTAATAATTCATTGTATCTTCTTATCTCATCTTTCCCATCATCAAACCCCACAAAGATGATCTCTGAGTATTATGAGAATAAAATATACATATTTATGATCAATGAGTTACCGTAGACATATGCTTATGTGGGAAATGTGGGGATAAGGGCTGATCATGAGATGTTCTTACTAAAAATTTGGAAACCTTTTACATTTGCAAGTAGAATTAAATTTTAAATTTGAGTTGCTCATTCCTCTCTACTTGCTTTCTTTTGTAAATAATAAATGCCTGTTATTTTATATAAACTTATGGGAAGTACCAGCACCCGCTGACGCCTTTTCTTCCTTGCACGCATGGCAGGCAAGGAGTCTTTAGCACAGTAGCGGGTTAATGATTTCAGGAGATAAAATTTATACCCAACGGTATGGTTTATTTAGTGCCAAATTTTGTTCAATTTATATTGTATTATGTTTCTTTCTCTTCACTCAGATTTTTGGGATATACTGTATGTACTGTCAGACTTTGTACATGTAAAATTATATGGAAGTCAATGAAATAAGATTTTGGTGACAATTGTTTATATTAACTTGTGGTTATGATTGTTAATGTCATGTGGAAAATTATCTGCGCGAAAAATTTCCCTGTATTTCCGTAGCTTATGCGATCTAATGCGAATGAATGTTGTAACGCGAAATGTGTGTAAACGGGTACCCGGATCCTCGGGGGTTCACAGTTTGGTATCAGAGCAGTGGTACCCCAATACACATATTCGCAGTATTTTAATTCCGATCGCATTATGTTCTCGGATAGCGACAGTCTTCTGACTTGTCGTAAGTCCAAAAAGGGAAATATGACATTCATATTCAAATACCACAGTTGTCACCAATTTCATTAATTTTCATATTATATCCCAGGAAGAGAAAAAGCATATATTATAAGTATCATCAAATGGTACTTATATGACTAGTTATGGTTTCATACAGAGCCATGGCATCTCGACCAGGCCAGGAGACGACTGACCAGCTAGCACGCATACTGATTGCTCTTATCGAACTTTCCACATTTTATTTGATTCTGGAGTGACACACACTTTCCTTGATTCGAGACTACTAGCTTCTTTAGATTGAGTCGCAGAGACTCTTTCTTCTCCATATCATATCCGAGGGCCAGGTGGCCAGTTGTTTGTTATTTCTCTAATAGTCATGCACTTGTTGATTGCTTTAGGTAGACGGTTGTCTTCAGAATTCCAGATTTACCCGAGTTCACTTCTGAGGGTATTGTACATGACTCCACCATGGAGGTAGTGAGCTTTGGGAGGACTTTCTGGAGGCTAGTCAGTACGTCGGTGCGATTCCTTGGGTATTGGGGGGGAGACTTCAACGTTACTCTGTACACTTCGGATAGACTCGGTGGTCGGGGGGGTCAAGTGACGAGTCCGGATATCGCGGCTTTAAAAAGTTATTTTTATCTTTATTCGTGCTAAAAAATTAATATGACATTCGTTGTAGGCAGCGATCAGAATCGGTCAAGAAATAACAACAAATATTTATTCAATTTAAATCAAGTGGTTTTATGTTTATTTTACTTGGGCAAGTCCCAAGGTCGATCACGAGGAGGCAAAGGAACAACCTAGGGTTATGTCTATCAAGATTCGTGCACAGTTTTCGAGGTGGTCTTTTTTTTGAAATTTTCAATGCAAATAAGGGATGCAAGATGCAATTTCGGCCTATTTTAGGGACTAAAATGTAAATTATGTTCAAATGATATTCGAAAAATATGAAACTTGGCCGAGATGATAATTATGATGAAATGAATGCACTATAATTTTTTTGGAATTTTTGGATGCAAAATAAATTTTTTATGAATTTTTAAGTGCAAACAGAATGATTTTCAATATTTAATTATAATAAATACTACTTATTTTCGAGGACCAAAATTATCTAAGATCTATCACTAGGTGATTGATCTTAGAAAAATCCTAAACCTTGAAAATGTGGGATCTAATACCTATTAAAAATTAAACACTGAAATATGCAAAATGATTTTTACAGGGCAAATTATGCATGCAAATGCAATTCTTTTTGGGCACAATGTCAAGCACAAAAAATAATTCTACAATATGTGATTTTTCAGGGATTTTTAGAGCAACGGTTAATCAAATAACAATTTCAGAGCAAGAACTGGGCAAAATATGCAAATTTCCACAAAAGAATTAATTATTAATTAACCATTAATCACAAAAATACCCATAATATGTCAAAATGTATAGAATTAGAAGAGGACATCATGCTATTTTTTTATAATAAAATAATGTATTGGAGATCTCTAAAAATGAAGGAGAACACAGGGTTCTTTCTGCAATAAATAAATAAACTAAATAAAATACAGGGGACCTAAGTGTGATTACCGATAACAAGGTGGAGTTTTCGGCAATTTCACCTGGGGTCACGTGCCAAGCACGTGACCGTGGAGCTCTTGGACCTTGTTGCAAATATGGTGACTTTCGGGGGCTCTTTGTAAATATTTCAAGTGGTCACGTGCACAACACATGACCCTTGGACTGTTGTGCGAGTCGGAGAACCTCTGGGGTGCTTTCTGCAATTTGCCCAGATGGTCACGTGTGCCGCACGTGACCCCTGAGGTTGTTGGTCTTGGCTGGCGTAGCTCCCTCCGCACGTGCTCCGCACGTGGGAGGGCCTCGGGTCTGCAGCGCCCGGTCGTGCGACGAAGGCCAAGGCGGAGGCGTGAGGGGTCGGCGGAGTAGCGTCGGCCTTCCTCTGGCCGACACACGGCCAAGAGGACGACGAGGCAGAGGAGTCTGCGGCGGAGCAGCGTCACACGACCGAGGGCTCCTATAGCTTGACCGTGGGGAAGGAGCTGTGTGGTCTGCCGGAGATGATGGAGAGGAAGGCAGTGGCTCGCGCGGTTGGTGGCGATCGGAGCTTGGAAGCTCCAGGCAGTCGATGACGAAGCGGGTGGAGCTGGAGATGCGTGGTCGATGACGATGGCGGTACGGGTTGTCGGAGAAGAAGGCGAATGTCAGAGATGGCTAAAGCGGAGCTAATACGCTGATGAACCTGTAGGCTCGACGGAGAAGCTCCGGAGCTGGGGCAGTACGGCGGAGGAGCTCGTGGACTACAGCGGCGTCGGGGAAGACGCCGGATCTCACCAGGTTGAAGACGAAGGGGAAAAGCGTTGTCACCGCCGTCCCTCCTCGACGTTGAAAGTCTATCGGCGGATGAGTCGTCGGGGTGGGGACGATGCTTCTTAAATAGGAGGAGGGTCGCGATATGCGGAGGAGGGGGTTGGCGAGGATTGCGGAGGTTGTTAGGGTCGTGGCCAGCGCGGGGTATGCGGTTGCGAGGATATCGGGGCGGCGGCGCGAAGTTTTGAGGAGCGACGATTGCGGAGGGCGATGGTTGCAAGGGAGCCGCCTGGGGAAGACGACGGGTCCCGGGCCGTTCGATCGGCCGAGATCGAACGACCATGAGCACGCCACGTGGCGATGAAGGGGAAAGTGCGGAGCATGTGCCTGGAAGGCACGTGCGACGCACGATCGGAGGCTTTATTTTACTTTATTTTCTTTTTTATTTTTTTCTTCTTTTTTTATTTTTATTTTTATTTGTTTTTATGAAAAACGAATAAATAAAAGGGCTAAAAAATGCTGACACGTGGCGGCCTCAGCACCAGAAAAATCGAAGATAAAATATTTTGTAAAATCGAAAAGAAATAGTAAATGACCTCGGATCGAAAAAGTTCCTTCACGAAAATTGCTCGTATCAATGAGATGTACAACTTTCATGCAGACATCAAAGCCAAAATCGATCAAATGCAGAAAGTGAAATTTTTGGGGTATCCTATGTACATAGAATACCTTGATTTTTAGGTTTTATAATTTTTTTGTCATTTTTATATTAGATAAAAAATTCGGAAGAAATATGGAAAAATCAAAGATAAATAAAGGCACCTAAATCTATTTTTTTTGAATTTTTTTAATTAAGAAAATATGTACATAAAATATCAGGTCAAAAACCGTTAAAATACACAATGTACAAAAGAGGCCCAAAACCCAACTTTTACATACGAGCTCGGATTCACTTGAACTTGGTCTTGTTTTGAAGGTAATTGAATGTTCATTAGTTCAAAAGTGTGTAGGATCAAATCGAACACTGGATGGGGAAGATATGTGGCTTTTAGTCCGAAAAATCCTGAAACTATGGTTTAGATTTTTGGTCCACTTATTTGGGTTAGTATTTTTTTTATTTTTCATTTATTCTTGTTAGTGATATGTACACAGTGGAGGTGGTTTTGTGTCATTCGGAGTTAGCATGAATGACTTAAAAATCAGGGGAGTTAGGCTATTTACAGGTCAATTTTGGCAGAGATTTGTGGCTTCGTATTTTGTACAGAAATTATGGATAAAATGCGATTCTTATGAAAACATTCATGAGTGCTAATTATGCAGAATAAATGCAGAAATGCTGATGATTTTGAGGGATTTGATCTTAATAAATGAGATTTATAGTGATGAATCCGAGATTCAACACCAGGACCCGGGGTCTACTGCTTTTGCGGACACCATTGACCTGCTTGGCCTCGAGGTGATGGACGCTTCGGGCATCAATTATACTTGGAGAAACTCGAAAGCACGCTCGCGTCTCGATCGTTTTCTCGCTTCTGGTGACGCTGGGGAGATGTTCCCCTTGGCAATGGGGGAGGCCAAGCCTCGCTCGTGCTCTGACCACAACCCTATTGTGTGGTGTTCGGGTGATGCCCCGGTTCAGCAGGGCCTCTTCAGAGATGAGAAATGCTGGCTTCTGGAGGCCAACTTCTGGGAGATTGTGGCGTTGCATTGGGCGGAGACAGTTGTTTCGGGCTCTGCTGCTCAAAAATTTGTCCAAAAGCTTTCGTCGTTGAGGGTGCATCTTGCGGATTTCAAGAGGGAATCGAGGGCGGCTAGGGCTGCGACTAGAACGGAGGCGGAGGAGGTCATTCAGATGTTTGACTCGCTGGAGGACTGCAGGGTCTTTTCGGCGATGGAAATTGAGACTCGCGCGGCGGCTCAGAAGAAACTTTTCGCAGAGGAGAAGAAACGCGTCACGGAATGGAGGCAGAGGTCGATAATTAACTGGATTCGGGAGGGGGACGCTAATACGTCCTTCCATCGTTGTGATAATGGGAGGCGTAGAACCAATGCCTTGCGCTCCATTGCCATCGATGGGATCTGTGTGGATGGAAACAAGGAGATGGGTCATGCTATTGCGTCGCATTTCAAGGACGCTACCTTGGCTATCATCGCCCGGAGGTGGAGGTGGCTGGGCCGGGGGACTAGGACCGTGGCGAGGTCCTCGTGGGAGGCCCTTCTCCGTGAGGTTACTGTGGAGGAGCTGAAGGACGCTGTGTGGGATCTAACGACGATGCTGCGCCTGGCCCCGATGGTTTCCCGATGTCTTTCTACAAAGACTTCTGGGACATCGTTGGGCAGGAGGTGCTTGACGTGGTGTTGGAGTTCTGCCAGGGGAACTCGGGCTTTGATCGGGTCAACCACGCGCTCCTTGTCCTGCTTCCGAAGTCGTCGGTGACCTCTTCGATAAGGGATTTTCGGCCTATCGCCATTTCGAATGCCTTGTACCTGATCACGGCGAAGGTCCTTGCGGGTAGGCTCAATGTCATTCTTGGGAGTCTTATTTCGCTGGCCCAATCGACTTTCATACTAGGGCGTCAGATTTCCGATTGCATCTCGCTCGCTTATGAGATTATTGCGGATTGGCGACGGAGGGTACGAGCGGGATACTCTGGAAGGTGGATTTTGCTAAGGCGTGTGATACTCTGAACTGGAGATTCCTCTGGTCTGTGCTGAGGAGGAAGGGCTTCCCCGACTTGTGGATTTCTTGGATGAGGTGTTGTATCACCACGACGTCTTTTTCGGTTTTGGTCAATGGTCGGCCGGAGGGGGGGTGGATCCAACCGCGGAGGGGGTACGTCAGGGGTGCCCCTTGGCGCCAATGCTCTTCATTCTTGCGGCCGATGTGCTCTCCGATATTGTGGACTGTGTCGTTGGACGTGGATTTTCTAGAGGCTACTCGAGGGATGAGTTGATGGTTCCGATCTTCCAGTACGCTGATGATACACTTTGTTTCATCGAGGGGGGCCTTGGGAGGTTAACGGCATGGCGGTGGCTTTAGAGATCTTCTCTGAACTTTCGGGTTTGGCTAAGAATAACGCGAAGTCGATGTTCGTTCCGTTCGGGCGTGCGGAGCATCTTGTTGACAGTCTTGTGACGACCCTGGGCTCGGGGAGATCCTCACTGCCGATTGAATATCTGGGCACGCCGTTGACGTTGGGGAGGACTCGGATCCGCGATTGGCTGAGGGTTGTGGAGAAGGTTGCAGCAATGTTGTCAGGTTGGAAGGTCGTGATTCTCTCAAGGGGTGGTAGGTTGGTTCTTCTGAAGTCCGTTCTCTCCTCCATTCCCATTTATCTTCTCTCCAACCGTAAGATGCCAAAGGGGATTCGGGCGCGGCTGGAGAAGCGGATGCGCTCCTTCTTGTGGGGTAATAATGTGGGCGGGAGCAGGGGAATCCACCTGGTGGGGTGGGAGGCTATCTTGCTCCAAAAGAACAACGGGGGCCTGGGGGTAAAATCGCTGGAGCAAATGAACGATGCACTTTTACTTAAGTGGGCTAGCAGGATTTGGGGCCCAGGGGATGACCTCGTTTGCGCGGTGATCCGTATGATCTACGATGTGAGGGGTGCTCCGCCCTTGTTGACGGCCGTCCTCACCACCCCGACTCCTTTCTGACGGGGCGTGGTGAAGACTTTTGTGGACAACATCGTCCTTTTTAGACCGGTCCTCGGGAGGGGGGACTTCTTCTCTTTCTGGGTTGATGATTGGTCGGGGGGAGGGGCCCTCTGCTCTCGGTTCCCCTGGTTGTTTGCGCTTGCTGGGGAGAAATCCTGCTCGGTTGCGGAGTGCTGGGCTGATGGACTATGGTGCCCAACCTTTTCCGCTAACCTCTCTGACCAGAGGTTCGACGATTTCTTGGCCTTGCTGGAGGCAGTGCGGGAGGTGGGGCCGCCAAGTGGGGGCCGGGATCACTGGTGTTGGAGAGAGGGGTCTTTCTCGGTCAGGGGCGCCTATGGTGCCATCTCCAAGCCTCCGCCGACCAGCTCCGATCTGCTGGTTAGAGACTGTGCAAATATTTGGGTTCTCAGGCTTCCTAAGAGAATTGGTATCTTCCTTTGGTTGCTCAGGAGAAAGAGACTGATGGCGCGGGATCGGTGCGTCAGGCTTCTTGGAGTTCTTTCAGACAGGTGCATGATTTGTAGTGCTGCGATCGAATCGGTGGAACACCTTTTTTTCTCATGCCCCTTGGTATCTCAACTGTGGCAGGAGATGGGCCCAGACTGGTGCCGTAGCGTCGACTTCCAAGCTTTTTGGAACTCGATCCACGCCAATACCAACAGACCAAGGGGGGAGCGGCTGGTCCCCATGGCTATTCTCTGGGCGGTGTGGCGGGGGAGAAACGACTTGTTATTCTCGGGTCAGCGCTTTTACAAAGAAAATGTGGGGGTGCTCGCTAAACGCATGATAGACGAGTGGGCCCTGTAGCGTTCTGTTTGTAGTGGGTTAGCGTTCTGTTTGTAGTGGGTTAGCGTTCTGTTTATAGTGGGTTTTTGTTTGTCTGGTTGTGTTCTCCTTTTGTTTTGATTAAATAAATTTGGAGCGGACACCACCGAATGTTTCCCCCTACCTTTTAGACTTCAAAAAAAACTTATGAGCATGGTTTGAGATATCGTGATGTATCGTCTATATTGTCGATATATCTGTAGACAATACTATAGTATATCCTTTTCCAGTATACCAAAGGGTATCTCGTGATATATCAGCCAGATATGATTTATCGCAATATATCACCAACCACTCGAAATCTTTTTGCATTATTTACAGCTTTGGACTGATATGGGCCATCACTTATCAGTTAGATCTCGGGCCATTTTTGCAACCTGCATCTTGTGATTGCTTTAAAGAAGAAATCGTTAGTGAGGTTTTCAATTTTGACGGGGTTTTGACCTGGATTTCTTATGGTTTTCTTTATATATTGGCATATTCTTTGTACTTCTTGAATTTTTGCTAGATAAAATTTGATAAATAATAAATAATGAGATGTTAATGAGATCCGTTTTAGGGTTTTGATTTTTAGGCATTTGTTTAATTATGCTTTAAATTAGCATTGTTTTTCTTAAATTTTTTAACATGCCTATTCTCAGATTTAAGTATTTTTTAGTGTAACAGTTCTAACTTAGGAAATTCGGCGTGTTCCTATTCACTTCATATGTTATGTAATAACTTGGGGTCTAGTGATTCAGTGATTTGGTGTATGCTTCATGTCTCTTCTTGCAAGTTATTTTCGAGAATCAACATCGAATACGCTCTGAAACTTAAGTCATCTAATGCTCAGAGGGACAACGAGAAGATAGAGTGGAGGTATGTCATAGCGCTAGATGACAACAAATTCAAGTGAATGCAAGTTTTGTGGAAAGAGACTCGGAGTAGAAGGGATCACTAGATTAAAGCATCATCTTGTTAGCACTTGGCAACGATACGTATTTTGGTAAGGTTAGAGAGCTTGTGAAGGCCAACTTGGAGGGAAGAAAGAGAATGATATACTAAAGGCGAGAAGGGATGAAGAAATCATTGAATTCATGTTTGAGAAGGCGGTCAATGTCTTCTGATTCTGGTGATTATGACTATGCCTATTGTTAAAGAATGTATTAGGTGGGTAATTGGATCTCACCTGGATCCAATTACCCCACTCATGTTTAGTCCCACATGGATGTGCGGTGGGACTCCGGACTGTCTATGAGGCTATTTAAGGGGCCCCACATGCCCTGTACTCTTTGAGAAATTCAATAGAATATCTGCCCCTTTGAGGGCTTCTCTCGTGATTTCATCCCGCTCTTTAGGGAGAAGGGTTCCAAGTTAAATCCTTCTTCTTCATGTTTATCTTTCTTGTTTTATCGAGTTCATTTCTACTTCTCAGATTTCAACATGATATCATAACGATTGATCCTAGGGCTTATTCTTGAACATCTATTTGTTAAATTCAGAGCACTTTCAATTCCGGTATTTGATTCTTGAAGATGTATGTTTATGTTTAGCTTCCTGATTGTTCGAGATTTCAACATGTTCAAGATTTAGGGTTTCTGATGAAACCCCAATTCTCATGCAAGTCTGAATATCACTGTTGTTAAGTTCAAGAATTTTGCAGAATTCCTACAATCCTTATCCGTACAGGATTTATCTTCATCTCACTATTGTGCCAACCTCCTGGACCTCATCTCCGACTGCATCAGCAAGCCGCGACGCATATTTGAAACCTCCGCAACTCGCCACTTCCTGGTGATGGCCCCTGCTGAGGACCTCTAGTTCAACGACTCCGGGGTTGGGGGGTGGGGGGGGGGCTCCGACATCAAGAAAGTGGCTCCCTCCCTTCTGCCAAACCTATACGAAGCCCCACTCCTCTCCTCTTCAAGTCCCAAGCGGCTCCAAATTTCCAACGGCGATGCGATGCCACACCTCCTCTCCTCGACCTCCCTCCAAACTCACTGCCTTCTCGTGCGCAAGCGGCTCATCTCCTAGGCTGAGCCCCTCCAGCAGCTTCTTGCGATCCAGGCGACACAACGAATTGTGCCTACAGCCACCTCCTCTGACCATCTTTGAGCCCCCAGTTGACAGGCGGCACATGACGCAACCTCCAGGTGCCCCTTGCGATGCCCATACAACTAGCTCTCCTTTGCCCAATTGGTGATTCCTTGGTCTGATCATCGAGCTGCAGACCTCCTTGCGGCGCACCATCGACAGGGAAGAAACCCGCGGAGGAAAAGAGCAAAACTCAAAAGCATGTGACGTGCAACAGAAACCCAATATCGTTCCAGAGTAGGGTTCCCACTGGAAACCTAAAAAAATGGATTGGATGGAGGCCCAACTGAGCCGTAAGTATATGGGCTTCTTTGTGCGTTTAAAAAAAGAGAGGGGAGAGGGGGAGAAGATTGGATCCAAGTGGGCCGAGATAAAAAAAGAGAAAAAATTCTATGTTTTTTTGAAAAGGTGCGTACGAAAAAGAAGAAAAGCTGTACGCAATAAAAAAAGAGTAAAAAAATGAGAAGAGAATAGCTGAGAAAAAAAGGAACGGTTAAGCAAAAAAATTTATGCAAAAAAAAATTGACGCACACAAAAATGAATGATAAAAAAATTGCATGTTATTCATATGTTTCTCCCAACTTGATGTTATCTTCTCTTTATTCTATCAAATATGGGAGAAAGGGGGAGTCAGAGATGTATTCTTCACAACTTCTACTGCCTGACCACGATTGATAGACGACACTCTAGATTTCGTTGATTAATCGTCTTCACTGAGAATCCAATTCTTCATCAGGGCTTTTTCTTCTTCTTTTACGACCCGATCAGTTCCTCGCGTTGGATTTCTTCTATTGTGGCTCTTCTCCAGATATGGCTGAGATAAGTTCCGGTGACCTAGTATCGCAGCGACTCTACAGGCTTGGCAGAGATATGTTCTAGTGACCTGAAAGCCACAAACCCGTCCTCGTGCGAGGTCTTCTACCACCAGCGAATATATGTTCTTATGTTGTATCGTGTGAAGATGTGTTGTACACTTTCTTTTGGTTGCAAGCTGCATCTTTCTCAACTCCAGCTTGAGGGGGGGGGAGTGTTAGAGAATGTATTAGTTGGGTAATTGGATCTCACCAGGATCAAATTACCCCACTCATGTTTAGTCCCACATGGATGTGCGATGGGACTCTGGACTGTCTGTAAGGCTATATAAGGAGCCCCACACCCCCTGTACTCTTTGAAAAATTTAATAGAATATATGCCCCTTTGAGGGGCTTCTCTCGTGGTTTCATCCCGCTCCTTAGGGAGTAGGGTTCCACGTTAAATCCTTGTTCTTCATGTTTATCTTTCTTGTTTTATCGATTCTGCTTCCGCTTCTCAGATTTCAACACCTATTTTGATAATATTCAGACTATAAGTGAGAGGAGGGGGCATACATGAGGTCAACACAAGAATAATTGAGGAATGAGCTTGAGAGGTGGGAACTCGGTGCTTGAGGGGGAAATTTCTATATTGCTAGTGGCAGTGTGAGAGGTTGTGGCAGTGCACCGATACCACAACCCCTGAGAAAACATGAAGAAAGAGATTCAAGCCCTTCTTGAAGAGTTACAGTTCCATGTAATACAACCAAAGCAAGGATCGGAGATAGAAGATGATCAAGGGCATGTTTCCTAACGTTAGCAAGTTGTTTTTTGGAGGGAGCATCCCAGCTAACATTGCTAGTGTATCTTTTCTGCAACTCAACCAATGAGATTGCTTCATTAGGAACATAAGTAAAATCTCCCACATCATTCGAAATCGTGAATGAGTATCTTGCCATGGAAAAGGAAAAAGTGAACGAGCATTTCAAAGACACTGAAGAGAAGTTAGCCGGAGCATACAATGATCATGATGTATAACAATTGGATAAGTTACATGAGGAAGCATGTCATCAACTTCCTCGTATACTTTGATGGAAATGTTTTTTGGACGGACATACTCAATTGTGTACAGATATACTCAATTGTGTACTAGTATAAACTCTTGTATGTCAATGTATCTCCATTTGTTCTACACGTCCTGTTGCACTGTACGTGGAGTGTGTACCAGTTACTCGTACAACTTGCTTCGAGGTCTTTCTGTGCCTATACATATTGACTTGCACCGGTACACCAGGATCCCGGGCTCTAACTGGTATGTAAGTCACATCTTTGTTCCTTCACATGTACTGATGTATTGGAATTTGTACCGGTACACTGCATTGTCCATGCCCTAGATGTTACATATGGGGTTTCATCAATCATTCTAGTCCCCTTCCATTCTCCAATTATCAACATGATCCGAATGATCCTTAAATCCACATTGATGCAAATGTGTGCATCCTTACCAAATGAGTAAAACAACGATATTGAGATTAATCACGGGAAGTTATAAAAGCTCCACCAGCGAGAGGCAATCCAAGGGTGGGATCAAAACGGGCATTCATCTGCAAAACGTTGATCTCCAAATTGCAATACATGCGAATAAATGGGAAGGTTAAGCAGCCGTCACCCACTTTTGGGATATGCTTATGCATTGATGTTACCTATGGGCTTTCATCAATCATTCTAGTCCCCTTCCATTCTCCAGTTATCAACATGATCCAAATGACCCTTAAATCCACATAGCTGCATATGTGTGTATCCATATGAAATGAGGAAAATAGCATATTGAAATTAATCCTGGAAAGTGACAGACACTAACAGCTATAGGCTTATCCAAGGGTGAGATCAGAATTGACATTCATCCCAAGAAACATCGATCTCCAAATTGCTAGACACAAGTAAATGGGGAGAAGGTCAAGAAGCGGTTACCTACATGTGGCATATGCTCACACATTCCCTACCTATTAGCTCTATCAATTAAACAATTTGGTAAGAGTCATCCAGGTCACAGAATTAGCTGTCTCAATTGCTGGACACAAGCTATCAAGCTGACCATCCACCTTTTTCCAGTCTTCTTCATGTATTACTGTTGCTTTAGTTTGAACCCGCTGCATTATATGAAAACTTATGAGATGATAAAACTTCTGTTCTTAGGTTGTCATGTATTTTTCCTTTATAGCTAGGAATGATGTCAAACGTACAGGTAAATTTATCAGGTGAAAATGTTTTCTAGGTATAAAGGGAAAGGAAAAGACCCCATCTGGGAAGAGGATGGACCCTGGCCCTAGCAAAGCAGAGTTGAAGATGGCTATTTGTGAGATATTAAAGGAAGCTGATTTCAACACGGTAAAAATCTGCAGTAGACTTCTATTATTCTTTATTTGATATGTAAATTTAAATGATATTTCGATGGAATGAATGAATGCAGTTATTGTTCTGCATACGTACGACTTAGACCCTTGTTAGCATCATTTGGCCTCCTCATAGTTTAATATGCTGATGCCACTAATTTCCTCCAACATTAATAGCTTTTCTCTCTGCATCTGCATTTCAGGCTACATTTACCGATATTCTGAAAGAACTTGGTAAGTAACGAGCATTCTTGTGTAGACAGAGGCCATATTTGGCTGTTTATTTCTCCAAAGCTTGTACTAATAATGGAGTTTTGCTCCCTTTTAGCAAAGCACTTCAACACGGATTTGACATCAAGAAAGTCTGCTATAAAGATTATGATCCAGGATGAGTTAACTAAGCTTGCAGAGGCAGAAGGAGATGCAGATGATAGTCAGGATGATGACAGCGGCGTCGACAAAAATGAATCAGAGCCTGTTTCCACTCTTAAAAAGGCAAAGAAAGCATGAATATGTGTCTGTTCTCTGTGAAGGATATATATATATATATATATATATATATATATATATATATATATATAAGTGCTGAAGCTTTACTGATTGACCTTGCTTCCACGTAGTGGCCAGCAGATGGAGAAGAGGGATCTTGGTCTTGTGCATGTTGCCAAACAAGATCCACTCTACTTTTTTGTACTTTACTGTAGGATGTTGGATTATTTAACAATGTTACGAAAGTGAAGATACAGCATATCTTACAACCCTTTTCCATGGCGGGACCTGTGAACGTTTTTTTAACTGCCGTTGACATGAGTGGTTGCTATGTGAATTTGGCACTTGTTCTCATGTTCAGGATGTATGCTGCGTTGCTGTTTATATAGGGGGGAATTGCAGCCTGTTAAGCATGCCATCCCGTCAGGAGTGGATTTGACAAGTTCTCCCACGTTTTTGTGAGGTATCATGTTTCTTTTGGCATTTCTTTGGGGATTCATGTTTCTGTTGGCATTTCTGTGGGGATGTATTGATGTCAAGGGTTTGCATCCGAGTGAAGTGTTATGACACTCAAGGGAGAAGAATATAATTGGGAAGATGGAAATTCCACCTCCTAAATGGGTAGCTGATGAATTCCATACTAATAGGATAAGCTTATCTCGTAATACGTGTTTATCCTAAGTTGTTTATACAATAAATGTTGCAAACTATACCATTTCTTTATCTTAAGAATAAAACATAATTCAATTTTGTATTGACAAGGTCCCTCTATACGAATTAGGTTATGTACCATGAGCATCTTAATATTGTATAATCATTCATTTAAAGAGTCGGATCATATAAATTAATGCAGGGTTGTAGATCTAAAGAGCTAGATTGAGGGCATAACATGCATTGTTAATATTCAAGAAGGATATCCAGTCTATGAAGAGATGGCAATCTTCTCTAAAGATTAATATCTAAATAACACTCTTGATACAGATTCTCGGCACATGAATAAAGATTTGGAGGTCGTGGATGTGTGAATTTAAAGAGTTAGTTTGATGAGATCGAGATACTAAATACATGTTGATGAACTTGCTTTCAACTATGATAAAATGGGTTCGTTGTAGTGCGACCAAAATCGGATCAATTAGAGATCGGGCGAGAATCTCTATGAGTGGCTTGGCCTAAAATTTCCAGGATAAGTTAAGGGTAGAACACAAGGATACCATTGACTAGGATACATAATTATGACCTCAAATTACGCGATAGCTACTCTAATAGACTATATAAGTGAAGCTATGCATATACAAGACAATAATGCATGAATGAATTTTTATGAATTTTTTTCAAGACAATATGTTTTACGAAACAAAATGATCACAAGTGCAAATAAAACACCAAACACACAAATATACAAAACTCACAATTAAACTAACATCCAGGTATGCAAGTGGCACTCCATTCAATAAGTTAATAAACTATGACGTGGAAGCACTATGTCAATTATATAAAGCTGGCAAACACTTAATTTAGTGAGCTCCTGAAAATGACTTAAATTCAGGAATTAATAACCAAGGACATTAAAATATTTGACAGGTGAATTAAAGGACAATCAATTAAAGCCTCATGCAACTACAACTCTGAATTTTAATTTGATTTCAGTAGCATCTGATAGAAATTTAAAGTTACCACATTGAAGAGCGTTAAAAGACCATTAAAATACCATTGCTTTCATTAAATTTGGATCAAGGACGCTCAAGTTATCAGCACAAAGTCAGGGACCTAATTGTAATAAAAATATATATAATTTTAATTAAAAAAATTCCAAAGTAGATCGAAGAGCAATATTTACAAGTCGTCAGGGTAAACATGCAATTTCACCATGTGTAGGGGTATAAATGTGATTTAAATTAGATGATGAGGCTTATCTACAAATTGCCCAAGCGAGGCGTGCTTTACATGTGTTGGACTATATGCAATATAAGGAAATTTTGGTCCACGCGCAGCAAATTACCCCATCATGTGCCTCCTCTCATGTGGGGGTCTAGGCTCGGGAGGCGAGAGTTGCTCGGGCCACATGGCAAGCTGCTATGCTTCGGGTTTGGTCCGGACCACACGAACCTCAATTATGAAATGTTTCTTCGGGCTGAGGTCGGGATCTAATATTGGCCCTCAGATCAAATCAATGAGATCCGATCCAATGGTATATGCTCTGCCTCGCTCCTCTTTGGCCGAAGGCGGTGGCGCTCCAGTAGAGCTTGAGCTCCTTCGTGCTCCTCGATGCCCAAAGGTACAAACACTTCCGTGAAGGTGTGGTGAATATGCTGGAGGTCTGGTAAGCTTCAACAAGGTCGGGATCTGTGGATCAATGGCATGTCATCGGAGGCATAGATCGAGATTAGCGAGGCACACGAATTCTAGCGATTCAAGGAGTTACCAAGTACTTGTAGATGTCAGTGAATAGTTGAAGAAATTGGGGGACGGGGGGGGGGGGGGGGGATTTGGATCGAAAGCGAATGGAATGGGGGCTCACTGGATGTGAGAGATGATAGTCCTAATGGGTTCATGCCTCTGTGCGAGAAGCGTGAATGATCAATGTGAAGGGGACTATGGAGAAACGAAAAGAGAAGGAGGGATGGTGCTTGAAGTTGGCGAGGAAAAGGCGGAGCTGGTAGAGTGGGAAAAGTAAATTGGAGATGTATGTGTGTGAGAGAGAGAGTAAAAAGGAGAAAAGAAGAAGAAAGGGAGAAGTGGTTACCTGGAGAACGGAGGAAATTGTCGGGGGCGAATGGTTTGGCCTGGTAGCGAAGCTAACTAGCTCCTGGGTCCTCGCTCAAAGGTGCGAAGAGAGGCTGAGCTCGAGCAGCTTGAAGCAGAGCTGTGATAAGATAGAGATAGCCGTTGATCACACCGGAGATGCCCCCTATCGTCGCACACCAATCAACCTTGGGTCTGTCACAGAACGGGAGATGTGACTTGGGGAATCACTCGCGCAAGGGCAGAGCAGGAAAAATCAGGCTGGAGCTCAAGTATTTAAAGGTGAGAAGGAGGTGGTTCCAAGTGGTGGAGTACGGAGTTCAACCTCCAGTCCACAACTGGATGGTGCACAAAGATGAGGTCCATGTCACGAAGGAGAGGGAGGTTAGGTCTATCGAAGAAAGTTGAACTGAGGGTGGGAAATGGAATGATGGAGTGGGGAAAATGGGGGGAGAGATTATAGTTGGAACAGAGTGCGTGGAACAAAGGGCCTAGGTGGAGCCTGATGATGGCTGAGGACTGTTGGATCAGGTGATCCAACAATTAGCATCACAACACGATTGTGCGGGCGAGATGAGATCAGAGGATTTCATCAAGCAACTGAGAGAGAGGTGGCAACTAAGGGTCTGGAATGGGAGCTGGGGAGATGATTGAATGGTGGAGAAGAGATGCAGGTGGATGAATGGGAGCGAGCCACGTGGGCGGTTTAGGTGGCACCACGTGGACCAGTGATACAAAAGATAAAAAAATCAAAGGAAAATAAAAATTAAATATGTACACGCTTAAAATCAAAAAGTGTAAAACATGAAAATTATAGATCTCGTTGAGATCTACAAGTTTCATATTGAACAAAACGTACAAATACGTAATATGTACATAGATATAATTTTTAAGTATTTTTATTAAAAATTAGTTGTTTTAATTTCTTTTGAGATTTTTTGTATTTTAAATTTATAACTAACATTAAAAAAATATATACAATACCTATATATATTTTTTGGAATTTTTAATAAATAAGAAAACACATAAAATAATCACAATAATATAGTAATTACATTTTAATTGTTAATTAATGTGAATCAAGGTTAGATTTTATTGGAAAGTTTAAGATAGAGGGATAATAAATAAGAAATATGATGATAAAAAAGGATTTATCAACCTCCGTATAATTAAACCATGCTCATCCTCGAGCATTCAAATAATGCATGGGTCGGATTAATCCTTGACTGTGCATGTCAAATTTCAAGTCTTAATTCATTAAGAATCCTTGGTTTTAGCTATCCTAAAGTTGTAAGCAGAACCAAGCTCTAGTCAAAAGGAATCCAACTTCAATAATTATCTCACTCTCTGCATATACATATAGCATAAGGATATGATATTAAGTGTGCATTGCATTCATGAGAGTCGAATTGAAATGTCACCCGAAGTCCTAGTCAAATAGACTCTCCTCAGGACCCAATCCTCAACAATAGGGAATAAATCGGTTCTTTCATCCAACCACCATCTTTTAGTTGTAATACTTGAAAGTGATTTTTGAAGGCTAGTTGATAGAGAACAAGGATCCTCTCGAGTTCCTTATTACACAATACATGTATATATTTGGTTGTTGATCAATGTGTCCATCAAGAGAGTTCAGACAATTGCACTTATTTTCCTTGGAATACATCGGGGTGTGTCTCTTTTGAGCATCTAATATACCTTCAACATCTAGACTTGTATCGCTTACGATACAGAGTCCTTTTTTCATGCTTGCCCGACTCCTTTGGCATAATTAGCTTTGATGCAAGTGGACACTTTTAAATGTTTGGGAGTGCTCACCTTTGGTGTATTCTCAACTGAAATATCTTTGGAATGTAAGAGCTTTTATTTCAGTTTTTCTTTTCATTTTGGCTAGTTCCTCTGCTATTACAAAGTTAGCGCACACTGATCAATATTTTTATGTTTTATCTCACCCTGGCACTTATGTGAAATACCAAGAGATAGCACGAGAAACATGTTCTCATACAGGCTAAAGTTGATAACTATCAGGTCTTATGAAGCCTTCATCAATTTTATCCCATCTCCGAGTATCATAAAATCATGTCCGGATTCTAATCCCTCATCTCAGTTCCTCAAATGAATCATCCACTCATCATAATTGTAGTTATGCAAGTGAGGTGCTAATCATATTATTAAGGTAGAGACTAAAGGCTAGGGTTTAGGCCTTAGCACATCATGGAAGCATGTAGCACATCACATATTACTTAGGGTAACTAGTCATGCTAGTTGCATTAGGCAACAGTAAAAAATTAAATAGATGAAACCACGTGATTCGAGAACACTTTCAAATTGTTTCATCAAGATCATAAATGAGTCCCCTGTTTCTAAAATAAGAGACCTCCTATCACAAGTCTAATCCGACGAAGTCGTACTTGCCGATACATGTATGAGACACATACTTCCCGCAATCCAAGTTGATGAGTGAGGGGTCTCCTGATTTCATCTCACGAAATTTGATTCCTTTTCATGAGCAAGAAGCACCGAACATGGAGGAGATCCATGAGTAGTCGATCCGACAATACAACTGTGTTGTGACAACTGCGAGTCTCTCTATATCAATAATGTGGACGTCCACAATGTTGAGAAAGAGAGGAAGGACATGTGTGAGAATATGGAGGGGGGAGAAAGTTGTTTTTCTTCTATTTTTGTTAGTAGAAAAGGCTAGCCTACTGACTGAAGGATATTGAGAATCCTCAAGCGCATCACGGAAGCATGTTGATCGCATCGTATGCAATCGGGGCAACTAGTCGCACTAGTTGCTAGAAGCGATGGAAATTAAAATTTTAATTCAAGTAATGAAACCACATGATCACGAGAACATTTCTCGGATCGTTTCATCAAACCACAAAGTATAAGGAATACCTCTTGGAGCATGGTTGTAATCGTGAGATCCCAACAAGAGATCCTCCTGTCTTAAGTCCGATCCACGAAGAATGCACTTGCGGGCGCAATGATGAGACGCATTCCTCCCGCAATCCTCGATGAAGATCCAAGCTACGAATCCCCTGATTTCATCCAACGAAATTCATCGTCTTCCTTTAGAGCAAGCAGCCCCAAAGAAGAAGAAGATCCTCGAGTCGTTGAAGGCGAAGGCAAGAAGTTCTCTTTCTCAACACATAAGATGGGCGGCCACCTTCAAATGGAGAGAGAGAGAGAGCGAGAATAGGTGAGAATGAGAGAGAGAGTAGTAGGCTTCTACAACTCTTAATTACGTGCCTTGTAGAGGCTATGGTTATCCTCTATTTATATTAGTTTGGAATCCATGGATCTCAATCCATGACATATACAAAATCAATGGTTAGATTGATATGTATATTAAATCAATGGCCATGATAATTGTTGTTCAATAACAACAACATATTAATTTATTTTAAATTAAATATATGTTGCATAATTATTAACATAATTTAATTCAACAAATAAATCAATAAAATAAGATAATAGGATAATAATAAAAAAGGATGATAATTTACCCCCAAAAGAAAGGGCGTCACCCATGACCAAGTCATGGGTGACGCTACCTCATCTTGGTGGTGTTTTATCCATCTTTTTATTTAATCCAATTATCTCTTATTTGTTTGCAATGTTATCCACTAAATTAATTCCCAATTAACTAGTGTATATTTATTGCAGAAATATATACCAAATTAATTCCCAATTAATTTGTGAATATTTCAGTATTGCCATTGAAAATATGTGAATCATATTCACAACCCAAACTAATTTGTAAATTAAATTTCCAATTAATTGCTTAATGTGAATCCAATTCACATTAACAATTAACAAATGTTATTTACTAAGGTTCTCTCTCTAATATATTATAAATCAAATTTATAATATATACCCATAAATTATGGATAGCACTATCCACAATTTGCTTATCCTTGATAATTAAATCCCATTTAATTATCTTGGATAATCATTCTCATAATATGAATCACATTTATATTACTCTTGATAATTAAATCTCATTTAATTATCAACATCTTGTTGCTTGGATAAATAATTCATCAAATGAATAATTCTTGAACCCCTTTCAAGAATAATGTGCTTTCTCCGCAGATACTTGGAGATAAGGAAAGGGCGATTGTATTGTTCCACCTATAGTGACTTGGATGTTGAGATCTCATCTCAAATCCAGATCTTACGAACCTTCCACAGATGCTTGATTAAATCAAGACCGTAAATCTAATCTTCTCATTGCATCTGAATCTCATTCAGACCAATGTCCAATACTTGGACTAAGATCAGATTGCTTCTCTACTGAAAGGAGTCACTAAAATCCAGACCTGTTTCATCACTCCCTCGGAATGTAAGCGACATGGTTATACAATCGTTTATGATCACATCACACTCAGGTATTCCCAATACCTGTACATCCTGCATACTGGAAGACCCATGGTCAACCTGAAGATCAAGATCAATTTTATACTGTCTTCTTCAGGGTTTGATCACTAAGTTTCTCAATCTAGGTCATTGGGAGTTGATATTGATCATATGCTTTCCCAAAGCATATATCATACCTTAAATTCATGTCATGCTTCCAAAGCACGATGACCATGCATGGAATTTGATAGGTCCCAATACCTCATGAGTGAGCTCATGTCTTCCGGTTCATAAGTGAATCTGTATGATCCCTTTGAGAGATCGTATTGCTCATATGCCCTTACATGCACACCAGCTCGCTGGTGTATAAACCTTGGTTAGGCCATCAACCTATCGGTCTTCCAAATATACATACTCAGACATATAGCAATACATCTGTCTCCGGTCAGAGGATGCATGCCTATGATGTGACAGCATTCATCATAGGACTTAGATTATCTCGATCTCGTTAAGTCAACCCATTAACCTAACTAATCTGACACCTCTGAATCACTATTCCCATGCAGAGGACATGCATCAAGAGGTCGGTCAGATATCAGCCTATGTGAGAAAAGATTTCCATCTCCTACTCATGCTGGAGATCATCTCTTAACAATCATTTGACGGTGCTTGATGAGCCTCAATCTAACCCTTTAGATATTCATCCAAGCACCAGCCTTTATGATTCAATTATTGAATGAACAACTATATGATCATCAAGATGACCATGGTACATAACCCTAATTGTACAGATGGATCTATTATGCAAATTATTTATTCTTCATTTCAGATCAGGAATGATATATGCAATAACATTTATTGCATAATGGCTCGCCGTGGGCTCACATATCCAACAATCTCCCACTAGCCCAAACAACCATTAATGGACTAATCATTTAAACCCACATTCATGTGAAAATCATAGGCTATTTAGAAAATAGCTAGGTAAGCTGATTAGTCACTCTGTTCCTGCGAGACTACGCCAAGTCCTTTTACGACACTTGCATATTCACTCTGTTCCCGCGAGACTACGCCAAGTCCTTTTACGACACTTGCATATCCCCAGTAACAGTGCTCGCATCTAATGTGAATGTTGCATCTAATGCAACCAATACTCAATCTTGTTAGTTATAGTGTCCTTGACACCACAGTTTAATAATTATTGTAACCAGTATTTCTATAATCCTTATCAGAATACCCTTATTCCTGGAGATCACTATCTCTTAAGGTGTTCACAGTTAAGACCTTTTAGATCTCTATCTATAAAGTCTTAAGCTTTTGAAGATATGACTTTGAGATCACTATCTCAAAAATCTTGTCATCTATGAAGATTTTGTTATTACTGCAATCAAGTGTTTTCTCCCCATAGTAGGATTAGAAACACTTTACTAGTCCCACTGCATGGCAGATATCTGGTTTTTGTACACATCTAGCATACACTTAGCTTCTCGTAACTGATGCACAAGTGCAAGCAGTTTTAGCATTCACCTCCTCAACTCTTTGAGGTGCTATCCCTTTAGATAGTTCAGTACACAATCTTAAGGTAAGAAAGCCTTTCTTGGAATTTTCCAAAAAATGGAACATGTCCAAGGTGTAATACAAATGTGACAACCCCAATACCCTCTAATCTTTGCTTCTGAACACCTTCAGAACTAAGATCCAAGAGGCATCTTTGAGATCATAACTCAAGGTATGGAATAGCCAGATCATAAAACACTTATTATCATCCCTATATCATTCCAAATGATTAGGATATTATCTACATTTAGCACGATGAACACAAATGGCATTCCCACTAAGCTTCATATGGTTCATCAAGATTCTATCTGAAATCATAACATTTATAATTTCATCAAATCTTATGTTCCAACAACAAGAAGCTTATATGAGTCCATAGATGGAGTCTTCAGCTTGCACACCTTGCTTTTCTCAACCATGAAGCCCTGGGGCTACTTCATGTGAATATCCTCAGAGAGGTATTCTTAGAGGAATGCAATCTTGACTTAGATCTTGAAGATGCAAATAGTCAAGTTGTGTAGCTAAGGTTAGCAATATTCTGATGATTTTAAGCATGGTCACTGAAGATAAAGTCTCATTGCAAGCAAGTCTTCTCTTCCGGTGTGTAGCTAATGGCTACGAACCGTGCTTTGAAGGTCTCTACATTCTCATCAGGTTCCCCATTCTCTTGAAGATCCATTTACACCTTAACGGGTCTTACCCTTATAGGTGGATCCTCGAGGGTCCATATACAACATTTGTATACGAAGTCTACTTTAGACTTTATTGCTAATATCCATCTTTCCATGTCATGATCCTCAGGAGCTTCATCACATGAAGTCCGATCATTGTCAGACTTAACTGACACATGGAATACATCCTCAAACCCATTTGAAGAAGTATTAGTGCTTCATCTTTAATTATCCTTTTAGTTCCCGATTTCAGGAGCCTCATTATCTTCTAAAGATTAAATGAGTTCCTTTACTTCATTTTCATCTTGATTCTCAAGAGAGTCATCCTCTAAGAATCAGATTCTCAGAGATGAGATCTTTTAAGAATCTCAAGGTCATAAATTAGATATCCAATACCATCCTTTATTTTACTATTGAAGTAGCACTCTCATGTGCTAGATTCCATCTTACATGCATGGAATCTTATTAGGGATATATATATTGTAGTCTCTACTACACATATATACCTGGAAACTGAGGGATAATTATGCTAAAATTCATCATTGATCAAATCATGTCACACATGATCCAATTGTATCTCCCTACTACTCCATTGAGTTTAGGTGTGTTAGGAGGATTGAGATAGAAATGATATTCATATCTTCATAAGGTATTCTTTGAATTTATCTAATAGGTACTTGCTACCTTGGTTAGATCAAATTCATATAATTTTCCTTCAAACTTTGGTTCTAAACCAAAATTATGAAATCTTTGAACATTTCTAAGGTTTCTCAGGTGAAGAGAAGAAATCTCATATCATACATAATCATCAATAGATATCACATATCCATAATGTTCACTATGATATAGATGATCCACATACATCAATATGTATGAGATCCCGAATACCTTGACATCTTACACCTTTTTGCAAAAGAAGGGTGTATTGGACATTTTGCTTTGAATACTATATTCACAAGTATGTAAGATTTGAAATTTTAGACAATCTAAAGTTTCAAATCTTACCAGTCTATTGATCTCATCAGCAGACATATGTCCAAAACTTGATGTCAGATCATTGTCAAATGATCTTCATCCTCCTATTGATATTATAAAGGTTTTAATTTTCAATATTAGAAATCTTAATGAACCATTCATTAATTTTCTAATTTTGTGGAATCCACTAGATGTTAGATTACTATCTGAAATATATCCATCATAACTCTTTATGATAGTTCTATCTCAGAATTCATGTTTATTTCCAACATTTAGAAACAAACAATGAGTGTATTCTAATATCTAGGTTATAGAGACATTATCTAAGATAAAGGGCTCTCCCACTGAAAATATGAAGTCCATCTATCCAATAGAGATTGTTGCAACAATTGCATCAAAATCCATGTAGATGACTATTAAACCTGGAGATCAAATTTCTAATCTTCTAATATATACATGCAACCAATTGCAAGTGTCATTAGAAGATTGGGATACAATTATTAGACTTCATCTTATCAAATAAGCAAGTCAATTTCAATGATCAAATGTAGATTACTTCGATGCTCTATCTGAGTCCTTCACTAAGTATTTTAGATAGACTTGATAGTCATACTATCAACACATCGACTTATTGCAGTATTGGCATTCATCCAACCTTTGGATGTCATGTGGAAGTCACAGGAGTTCAATAAACTCTTTGACTTTCCTCCTCACATGGGTCCAACCCATGCTTCCACTGTGCTCTCTTCATCTATAAACAACCATTGTTCAAGACAAAGAATCTCTTGTGTTGAATTCAAAAGATTTCACTACAAGAGCATTTCAACATTTATACATGCTTCATTAAATTCATACAAAATGATTATTATGAAGCTTCATGAATGACTTGAGTATAGATAGTAGAATGATGACACTCATCATATCTACATACATCTTAACTCTTAGAGACTTAGGTTCAGATAGGTATTCAAACATTTTGAATACATCATCTCTTTCGAGCAACCATTCTGCATAATGCAGAGAACAATGTCATTCATGAATAAATGTCTAGAGCACATATGTATGCCATAACATCTTCTTAGACTTTATAAGGATTATTTTGACAAATACGATCATTATCGACATGTCACTTCCAAAGTACACTTAATGAAAGATCAAGACTATAGAGATATACAAACCCAAAGGTGATGTCTTATTGTCTTATTTAATTGTCATTACTCATCATGTTGAGAAAACTTGCACATTGCAACCACATATATTATGTGTCCAATTGCAAGTACAATATCTGGATCATGAGTCCAATCCATGATATTTTACTGGTTATAATTGAGTATAACATTGAGTAGGTTTAATGAAGGATTATCTGAAATAAGAAATTTGCATAAGGGTATATATATTATATATACTTATTTTACTTTGATTTAGGAATTTTTATATCAAAGTTGTCTTGCCTTGTCAATAATGAAAGTTTATTCCCTTAATCACTTTCAATGTAAGAGACATTCTTACCATTATATCTCTAGCAAGATCTGGGATCTCCTTTCCTATCTTTGTCACATCCCAATAATATGAGAACTAGCGACTCTGATAAAAAGAAGCGGGAACTCATTCCGCCTTGCAAGTCCAATTTGCATTCCCAATGCGGTCTTTAACACCCGGGCCCACCACCCCTAAGATGATGTTGACCCGTTGTTAATTGAACCAACCGTCAACAAGATTAGAACTCGCTATGCGCAATCCAATATCGCTGCAATAATATGGGACTCGATATTGGGGTCACTACGCATACAACCTTACTCGTTCGAGAAGCAAAGAGCCCGATCCAAATGCGCTTGCATACATGAGCTGTCACTTCGGACAAGCGTCTCCTACATACAATCCCTGGCGACGGAACCCTTCGCCTTGACGGGAGACCATGGATGTCACTTATGTGATCCTCCACCTCATATTCAAATTTTAATAATTAATTATCGTGAATCATATTCACATAATTAATTCTTCCAAGAGAAATACAAATCTATTCATAATAGAGTGTTTATTGGATATAATTAATTTAATCACATTAAATCAATCATTAATCCAATCATCAATCAACAAACTTGATTATTACTTGAATAGTAGGTATAATCTCAAAGTACATATTATTTGAATTTTAATAATTAGAAAAATACACTCTGACTTCTCCAGCATTATCGAGTCCCTACCCGCTTTCATGGCCAGTACCGACGAGAGTGGGACGGACCACATAAGCTGCAACCCGCGACCCCAATGCTCTCCGACTAGGCACCATATCCACCTCAGGAAAGGATAATCCCAGATAGATCATCATGTACTTTGAGATGCTCATCGATTTTTCAACCGAAATTATACCATATAATATACATCAAAACAATTTTGATTATATTATAAGGAGATTTGCTAAACAAATTCCCAATCCTATTCAAGCAAGAGGGTTTTCATGTAAAAATTGTCCTACAACTATTGTAGGATAAACTAAGATTCTTCATAAAAAAAAGTTTGTTGATGATTTTTATATCAACCAATGATCAAGATCAATTATCTTATCATTATGGTTTAGGCAAATGTCATTCAATGAAATAATTATCTCTTTAAATATTTCACAAATATTTATCACTAATTATTTCAGAAAATTAGCCTATAATTTTCATCATATTTGAATGACTTATCACAAGGTTCATGATCAAAAGATGTCAATTTCCAGCAGTGACCCCCAATCACCAAAATTAACTTATCTTGATCAATTTAAATCCAAAAATTGCAAAATCAGTTTCCTAAGATTGCCAATTTGATTTATTAAAGAACCCAAGTGACAATTACGCATTTCTAGGCGGATCAAAACAGTAATTAACTCATTAATTACGTTTAGATCCGCAGTTCCCACAACAGTGAATACATGTATATTCAAAGGGCCATATATTGAGCAAATGAAACTCAAATTTTGTAAACTCGGATCCTATGGTTTTCTTATTTAATGGGGAACAAAATTCAATTGAAAATTTCGCATTTAAACAATTTAAACAGAGCCGAAAAATTCAATTAAACAGAGGTGCGAAAATTGAAATGCAGCAAAAATTCCGCAACCCTTTCAAAACCCAAGTCGTCCTAGGTTTACGGATCATATCCAAACACTTATTCGACTTAAGGCTCTGATTCCACTTGAAGGATATTGAGAATCCTCAAGCGAATCACGGAAGCGTGTTGATCGCATCGTATGCAATCGGGGCAACTAGTTGCACTAGTCGCTAGATGCGATGGAAATTAAAATTTTAATTCAAGTGATGAAACCACATGATCACGAGAACATTTCTCGGATCGTTTCATAAAACCACAAAGTATAAGGAATACCTCTTGGACCATGGTTGTAATCGTGAGATGCCAAACAAGAGAACCTCCTGTCTTAAGTTCGATCCACGAAGAATGCACTTGCGGGTGCAATGATGAGACGCGTTCCTCCCGCAATCCTCGATGAAGATCCAAGCTACGAATCCCCTGATTTCATCCAACAAAATCCGTCATCTTCCTTTAGAGCAAGCATCCCCAAAGAAGAAGGAGATCCTCGAGTCGTCGAAGGCGAAGGCAAGAAGTTCTCTTTCTCAACACATAAGATGGGTGGCCACCTTCAAATGGAGAGAGAGAGAGAATAGGCGAGAATGAGAGAGAGAGTAGTATGCTTCTACAACTCTTAATTATGTGCCTTGTAGAGGCTAGGGTTGTCCTCTATTTATATTAGTTTGGAAGTCTATGGATCTCAATACATGGCTGATGAGCGCGAAATTCACCTCTTTAATAATAGATAATTGTAGTATAGGAGGCGAATTTTGGTCGATCAAAAACCACAAACTTTGAATGTTGTGGAGTATTTTTACTTGGCAAGTGTACCAAGGTCGAACACAGGGAACCGTGATTTTTAGTTGCGTGGTCTTAAATCAAATTAAATAATTAATTAATGTTGATTAATTTGTGCGTTAAGAAAATATACAATGCAATGATGCGAATGCTATGCAAGAAAAATCATAATGTATGCTCAGGATCTGTAATTTAAAACGTATCTAATTCTCCAATAATATGATCAATAATTTCATCAAAATTCATCACAAATCATAATAGATCTAACTCAATGCTTCAGGATAATAACTTTAAGCTCAGAATGATTTGAAGCAAAATATCCAGCCTCCAAATATCTTTGATTAAATTCCTCAAATAGTCGGCAATAATCTTAGAGGAATAAATGTAAATTAACCTCCTGTGAATATTTTACTAACGAGAATAATCGATAGTAATTTCAATGGTTTAATCAGAGTAAAATCCCAACTCCTGCAAAAGATTGATCAATAATTTCTCAAGCACAAGCATGTCAAATTTAGCCTGCAAAAGTCAATAATATTCCTCGAATAATAATAATCGGTAAACAACCTCGGATCTGTCAGGGAGGCTTGGTCAGGGAGGCTGAGGCTCGGTCGGCCGAGCCTGAGGTTTGCGACGAAGATGGTGAACCTGAGGCGGAGGCACGGGCTGCGTCGGTGGTTGCTGGAGATTTGAGCTCTAAGGATCTTGATATAGGACCTGCAATAGATGCAGAATGGGTTCGCCAGAAATGGAGAAGCTGAAGGCTTGCTCAGCTTGTCGCTCAATCGCCGTGGCAGAGGCGGCGAGATGCTTTGCAGCTCCGAGGATGGACCTGCAGCAACGCTATTGAGCCTTGGATCACGCCGTGAGGGAGGCGGCCGCTGTCACCGGCCACGCTTGGAGAAAGGAGGATGGCGGTGTCGACTGGCGGTGGAGTTGAGCACTAGCGGGGCAGGGGTGCACGAACGAGGCAAACAAGACTGTGGGAGTGGTTGCCGTAGATTGTCATTTGTTAATGGGGTTGATCTTCTTCATCATGCTTTAGCGAGCAGATTCTTCTTATGTTCCAAAAAATCTCAACAAATGGTGTTCGATCCTGCAGATGTCTCAAACAAGCAGATATATCAAAGTAGATGTTTCATTGAATTGCTATTCGTGTGGTCTAGGACTCCATATTCTTTGGACTCATCCACTGCACTAGAATCATTGAATCTCTAAAAGTATGAGATAAACCGGATAAAGCAGATTCACAAATCACGCATCCCCTCTGGACAAATTAAGACAAGAATAATCACTACATCCAATATCAATATTATGGGTTAAAATGCAGAGTTCGATCTGAACAGAAGTCTGAAAAATGAGTTTTATCAGGGGAGTGTATTTCTTCCACTAAATAGATTGGACCACAAGAGTTTCCCTAAAAAAACAATTAGAATTATGGAGTTCATGTAGTGATTCTGTATCAATCAGAATAATGAACAAAATTCATTCTCGATGTAAGCTGCTCGCATCAATTTTTACTTCCGAAGTAATCAATGTAGTCAAACCATATCCGGATAAGAAGTAAACACGTTGAGCTCTTCTAAACCAACTAATGAAATCAAATAGGAACTTGAACTTAACAATTGTTTCCCATTTTTAATGAACCTGAGCCGGAGATTAAGATGTATACGTTGGATTTCAGTCACAAAGTCAAAGCTCTACGTATTTCCGAGTAAAGAACAAATTAATCTTTTAGGTCACCTGTGTGAGAACCAGAGCCTCTGTTGTGATGAAGTTGGCCAATCGATTAGAAGTTCTGGAATGGGTTATTGAGTACGCCTGGGAATGGACAGGGTATCTCCTTGGTCGTTGCTCAAGCCACAGGCGTAGTGACGAGCTTTGCAGCTCGATAGAAGCTGCTACACGGCTGGGAGCAACCGCGGATCGCACCTGATTTCGCCTCGTCGTGACTCGTTGAAAGTCTTGCCTCTACTGTCACTTGGACCAAGAAAGGAGCTGGAGGCAAAGTCTGATAATGGTGGATGGCTGGAGAAGGCTGCGAACGAGTGATTTTATAGGAGGCGTGAGCGGGCGTTTTGCGCGAGGGGAGTGGCTGAGAGGCGGGGAGGAGGAGCATTGGTGGGGGTCGGCCGTTACGACAGGAGGAGGAGAAACGGCTATGGAGGAGCGGCTTCCGTTTTGGTTTGGGGAGAACGTATGGGGAAGATGGTCACGTTCTTAGCACGTTATGGCAGGAGGGAGAGAAGGTGGGGTGCCACGTGGCTGCCACGTGGCACCCCCAAAAAATTCGAAATTAAAGAGGAAATAGATGGAAGAAGACCTCAGATCGAAAACTTTTCTTCACGAAAGTTGTTCGTCTCAAAGAGATCTGCAACTTTCATGAAGGATCCGGGAGCGAAAGAGGTCATCTGTGAGAAGTGACATTTTTGGTGGTTTTCCATATGTGTAGAAAATCGAATTTTGGGGGTTTTGTATTTTTTGGTGGTTTTTAGAGGGGATAAAAATGATAGAAAAAATACGATAAAATACGTGAAAATTAATTACACATTAATCTAATTTTTTGTATTTTTAATAAATAAGAAATTAGGATAATAAAATAGAAGTCAGAAACGCTCAACTTTTGCACAGACCGACAACGGACACTTAGACTCAGTCAGTTTCTTTGATTTCAGTTTTGATTTGGAATTGGATTTTTATGTCACTTAAAAAAACTTTCATCAAAGAACACAAATGAAGAATAAATAAAATTAAAAGGATTAATTATGTACATAAAAACTCATGTCAAAAATAACAAAAAGTCAAAAATGCGCAAAAGACGCCCAAAACCCAACTTTCACATATGAGCTCCGAATTTTACGAAATTGGTCTTGTTTTGAAGGTATTTGAAAATGGAGTACTTTAAAAGTGAGTAGACCAAAATCGGACACTGTATGTGGGTGATATACTCATTTTAGTCCGTCAGAAGTGAAATTAGACTTTGGGATTATTTGACACTTATTGGGTTAGTAATTTTTTAGTATTTTTTATTTGATAAGGTTAGTAATATCTACACAATGAAATTGGTTTTGGGTCGATCGGGGTTAGGATGAATTATTTACAAATGTGAGAAGTTAGCGGCTTTTTGGGCTAATTTACACTTGGGATTTTTAATGCAATTATGCATGATGAAATGCGGATATTATTTACACATGCATGATGGCTAATAATACTCTATTAATGATTAATTACAAATGGATGAAGGGAAACCGAGCCTAAATGATTGATTTTAGCACGATGAATACGAGATTCGTCATACCCCTATACTTAGTCCATGCTCGTCCCCGAGCATGAATGAATGACTTAGTCGATTACATTCCTGACTGTGCATGTGAATTTTCGAGGCTCAATTCATAGAAGACCCTTAATTTGAGTGATCCTAAAATTTTGGGCTCAACCAAGCTTAAATCAAAAGGAACCCAACTTCTCTAATTTTCAGACTCTCTGTTTGTACATATAGTATAAGGATATGATTTTTAGTGTACTGCATTCATGAGAGTCAAGTCGAGTCATCACCCAAAGTTCCAATCCAAGAGACTCTCCTCTAGACCTAATCCTCAACACTAGGGAATAAGTCTGTTCTTGCTTCAGTCAACCGTCTCATTAGTTTGTCAGACTTGAAAGTGTATATGGACGGCCAGGTGATGGAGGGCATAGGATTGTGTCTAATTTTCTCTCCCTCACATTGGAACAAGGAGTCATCTGCACTTATTTTTCTGGGAGTACACCGGGGTGTGTCTCTTTTGAGTATCTAAGATACCTTCGACACCCAGACATGTAGCATTTACGATGCAGAGCCCTTTTTTTGGTGTCAGTCCGACTCCTTGGTCCTAATTAGCGCTTGATCCAAATGGACACTTTGAAAATGTTTGGGAGCGCTCGCCATTGGTGGAAGCTCATTTAGATTTTGTCTTGGATAATAGAGCTTTTCTTTGACATTTCATTGCTTTTCTGTTGTTGGCTAGCTCCACTGCTTTTACCAAAAGATGGCGCACATTGATCAACAAATTTCATTAAGTTTCATCACACCCTAGCACTTAGATCAATATTAAAAAGATAGCATATGAATCTTGTTCACATACTGGCTAGGGTTTTGCTGACACTCAGGTTTTCTGCAGCCTTCATTAACTCTATCCCATCCTCGAATATCATCAGATCGGGTCTAAACTCAAATCTCCAGTCCTAGTTCCTCAAGTGATATCTTAACTCATCTCATCAATCATGAAGTTGTGGAAGTGATTTGTGCTGATCATATTCTTTGAAGGTAGAGATAAAGAGTGCAATATAGCGCTCAAATCTTTCAAACTAGGTAAGTGTAGATTATTAAGTTCAAAAACCCTAATGACTAAGGCAGGCTGACTCAGACTCTCAAGATCTCAGAAATCAAGTGTCCACAGAAATACTCAAGCCTTGAGTGAAGGTGATTGTGTCAGGAAGATATTAACCAAGGAATGCAAGACCACAAATGATGCAATGCAAAAAGTTTTTTTGGTGTTTTTTTAGTCCTAGTGTTATACACATAATATACACTACTTGTACCCATCCCAATGTTAGATAAAAACGATTAAAGTACGAGCTATGGTTAAAGTAGATAAAATATATACAAACGCACCCCCCTATACTTAGCTTGTGCTATGTCCTCATGGCACAAAGTGAAATGTTGACATAGCTTGTACTCAGTATAGATGAGATAAAAAGAAGAGAAGTGATGTATAAACAATGGTAGCGGTCCCCCTATACTTAGGCTCTGGCCAACCTAAGTATAATTGGATAAATACAGATGGGGAACCGGGTAGATTTGCGGATGTACAAGATCAAGGAGGTTTGCAACGGACCTTCTTGCGGGAGTGTGGAGGGAGATAGTATGGAGATGTTGAGTGTGATGAAGAGGGGCTCGATGAAGAAGACCAGCCATCGTCAGAGTCATCCTTAGGAGAATAGTAGTGGTCTGCAGAGGATCTCCAACTTTTGTCGATCGGACGTAAGTGCCCATGGATCAGAGCTGTACCTATTGCACTTATATGATGAACCTCATCAGGACCGGACGAGGACTCTTCAGAAATCACCTGATGTCTAAGGTCAAAGGTGACTTTCTTGATCGGTTTGTTTCGTTGGAAAGTATTGGGACGAAGTTGGACAGTCTTCATCTCCCTATCTTGAGTAACCGGTGTGCCATTTATGAGTTCCTCATCAGATGAATCCCCATAAAAGTCGACCAATTCTTGAAGGGTCATGCACTGCTTCGATCGAGGGAGATTGTTCCTGCGGATCTTGTGGTTTATGGTTGGGGGTGTTGATATCACTTCCAGATGATCATGCATTTTGGTGACATCAGATGTTTCAGGAGTCGGTTCCTTATATGGTTCAAGTATCTCATGAATTACTGCCGACTCAAAGATTGGACCACTCAAATAATCGTGTTGATCTTCAATAATATGGTCCAATTCCTCATAAGCTCCAAAATCATGATTTTTCCTAGGAGCAGTGATAAGGTGGTGAGAATCCGAAGTTTTTCCAACAGTTAGTCTTTTAGGTGACTCTCCTAGGGGTTGGATCAGTGTGTCCTGCGAAGATGTCAGATAATGTGAAATAGTTATCTCCTGATCGTAACTGTTGGTTTCAAGTTGGTTTTCCTCAGAACATGACGTGTCATTGGGGAATTGGTCATTGTGGTCTGAGTTCGGGAACTTGATTTCAAGAGTCTCGCAATCGACGATCGCCTTAGCGGAGGCTAAGAACGGCTTTCCTAAAATGATAGGAGACTCAGACATTCTTCCGGGGTGCTCATTGTCAAGGACAATAAACTCCACTTTATGATCTTTACCTCGGAAATTTACGACGACAGAAATGATCCCCCGCGATCTTTTGATAGATCGATAAGGTAATTGAACGATCACCCTAGTATTTTTGAGTTGTCCGAGTTTGAGTTGGTCAAAGACGGACTTGGGGAGGATGTTTAATGTGGAGTCGTCGTCTAATCGAACATGAGTGAATGTAGAATCCTCAATTTCACATGTGATCCGAGTCAACCGCTTGACTTTGCGACTTTTGATTTTATGATTCATCACCAAAGAACAAGCCATAGGTATGACATGATATTCAGTCCTGGATCGTTTCTTGCCCGTCTTGTTGGGGTTTAGTCGACTCTTCACAAATCTCTTAAGATCAGGCACATATTCTATGGCTTTGATCAATGGAAGCTCTAAGATCAGACTCTTGCAAAATGCTTCCATTTCATAATTGTCCATTTTTTTTGAATTTTCAATTTTTTCAAAATTTTTTGGTATTTTCTGTAATATGGTAAGTGAGGGGGTCAGAGGTCAGCAGTGGTTGTGCCTGATTGTATTGATGCAGTGGTTCGCATGGTGGTGGCTTCACTTCTTTTGAATTTTGCATAGACTGGATGAGATCATATATTCTCTCTGTTAAAGTGTCTGCTCTTTGATTAATCCGAGCAATCTCATCCTCAAACATCTCTTGACTAGTGATTGAACAATCATTCTCCATGTGTCGTGATTTTGGCATGTAACCTCGAGTAGAGTATTGATTGTTCATAAACATTGTGGTCTGGTCATGAGTTGTATTTCCTTGACTTTGATTTTCTCGTGGATTGTCGAAGGAAAATTGATTGTACTCAAGAAGATAGTCATCCTGAGTAGAGGATCGTTCAAGACGCTGTGAGATCATAGTAACCGGAAATCGTGCTCTGTTGTCAATATCGGTCACTCTATTGTTCATCCTCGATTCCGATCTCTCTCTCGTGTCCATAAGATTGTCAGAATGCGAGAGAGGACTATTCCAAGAAGAAGTGTGGTCATAGGGTGGGATGTATGAGCGGGAAGAGAATGATGGCTGAAGAGAATTTGATTTGAAGCTCAGGTTCTCTTGAGGAGTGTGAGAAGAAGAATATCGGGACAAGGTCGTGGAGATCAGAAAAGAAGACCACTGTGCCGACATCTTGTCAAGAAGGATGGAATGATTAACGAACCACGATTTGCTTGCAATTGCAAAGTCTTTGGCGCACACAAATAAAACACAAAACAAACACGTCGATTCACCCACTCAACAATGGTGAAGGCACGTTAGGGTTCGACCGCTTATCTTTACAATTTTAATTTAATGATAAAACAATCTTAAAAATTAAGCGGAGCTGTTAGGTGCCGAAATATTTCTCAAAGACTGTCCCGAGTTCGTACAACTAGTTGCATCTACTCTCAGCCAGTATAGGTGGAAGTACGGACCGTTTAAACGGCTACCCGTGTTGCTTGAGAACGGTGCCTTCCGCGGTGTCCTCTAAACCACCCACTCTGCTAAGGGAAGTCGGACCGTAAAACGGCTACCTGAGACCCTCACTGAAAAGTAGCTAATTGTTTTAAAAAATAGTAGTCTCTGTGAAACACTTCGGTTTTTGGCTCTGTCCTAAGGTGTGCGATATGGTCCTTACAAACAATGAGTGGGTTTCTCTCCACCAAACACAGGTTAATTTTAGATCAGTTTATTTACAGTCACCTTGATTAGCAGTCCTCGTTTTAAGTTAAGGTTATCAATGTAGTTTATGTGAGCACAAAAATTCACGCCTACCGAACAGTCCCAATTCCTTTAAATCCTAAGTTGTAAAACTTTGAGAAAGGGTGATCGGAAAAGCCAATGCAAATGTAAATCAATGACGCATTCTTAAGAGAAGGACTTACAGTGAATCCTCGCGTCCTTCATGCGGGATGCAAGATAGGGAATTTAAAATTTACAGTAAATGATATGCACAGATGAAAAACACCCTAAACAGATAGTTCTATTAGCGGGAAGAATTGATTTAAAAATTTGGCTAATGTTGAACGATCTATAGTGCGTATAGTTAGTGAATGTGTGGCCTAAGAATTACGAGCACAATCAAATAATAAACAAGAAAGCGTATATGTGCTTAAGTCCTATGCCACTCAAGTCGGGTCCCAACCACACAGAAGGGGTTGAAACAGACCCGACACGCCACAGAAGTGTTCAGTCTGAATTATTACAAGGGTTGAAAGAGAGGGACCCTGAGAATAATGCAGAAAATTAAATCTATACTAACTCTCTCTCACAAAATTAAAATTCAGTCTTCCATGCAGATCCTTGATTTAATATCAAACTCCATCTCCCAGAAGTCTGCGAAGAGAGAAATTGTGGTTAGTATCTGAAGCAAGAGAGAGATGCAGAATAAAATGCAGAAAGAAAAAAATGACACAAAAATTAATTTTACAAAAATTAATTACAAAAAATGATTCAAAACACTAAAAATTCGCCGTTCCCCGGCAACGGCGCCATTTGATGAGCGCGAAATTCACCTCTTTAATAATCGATAATTGTAGTATAGGAGGCGAATTTCGATCAATCAAAAACCACAAACTTTGAATGTTGTGGAGTATTTTTACTTGGCAAGTGTACCAAGGTCGAACACAGGGAACGGTGATTTTTAGTTGCGTGATCTTAAGTCAAATTAAATAATTAATCAATGTTGATTAATTTATGCGTTAAGAAAATATACAATGCACTGATGCGAATGCTACGCAAGAAAAATAAACAGAATTTATGCCCACGATCTGTGATTTAAAACGTATCTAATTCTCCAATAATATGATCAATAATTTCATCAAAATTCATCACAAATCATAATAGATCTAACTCAATGCTTCAGGATAATAACTTTAAGCTCAGAATGATTTGAAGCAAAATATCCAGCCTCCAAATATCTTTGATTAAATTCCTCAAATAGTCAGCAATAATCTTAGAGGAATAAATGTAAATTAACCTCCTGTGAAGATTTTACTAATGAGAATAATCGATAGTAAATGGTTTAATCAGAGTAAAATCCGAACTCCTGCAAAAGATTGATCAATAATTTCTCAAGCACAAGCATGTCAAATTTAGCCTACAAAAGTCAATAATATTCCTCAAATAATAATAATCAGTAAACAACCTCGGATATGTCCTCAAATTATGCCAAGTATAGAGCATGGAAATAGCTTCAAAATGACATATTATATGCTCAAAATGGATTCCGTATGAAAAAGATATGCTAAAATAAAATTTCAGGGACTGAAATGTAATAAAAATAAAGTTTTCTTGCAAAGAGGTCCCTGAGAGGACTTATCTGTAATTTGTAAAAGTTGAGGGGTCCCTTTGTAATTTACCCACTGGCGGAGGAATATATGTAATTTCAGAAACTTGCGGGGGCTCCAATGTAATTTTCCCCAAAGCGCAGGGAGGCTGAGGCTCGGTCGGTCGAGCCTGAGGTTTGCGACGAAGATGGTGAACCTGAGGCGGAGGCGCGGGCTGCGTCGGTGGTTGCTGGAGCTTTGAGCTCCAAGGATCTTAATGGAGGACCTGCAATAGATGGAGAATGGGTTCGCCAGAAATGGAGAAGCTGAAGGCTTGTTCCGCTTGCCGCTCAATCGCCGTGGCGGAGGCGGCGAGATGCTTTGCAGCTCCGAGGATGGACCTGCAGCAAGGCTATTGAGCCTTGGATCACGCCGTGAGGGAGGCAGCCGCTGTCACAGGCCACGCTTGGAGAAAGGAGGATGGCGGTGTCGACTGGCGGTGGAGTTGAGCACTAGCGGGGCAGGGGTGCACGAACGAGGCAAACAAGACTGTGGGAGTGGTTGCCGTAGATTGGTCATTTGTTAATGGGGTTGATCTTCTTCATCATGCTTTAGCGAGCAGATTCTTCTTATGTTCCAAAAAATCTCAACAAATGGTGTTCGATCCTGCAGATGTCTCAAACAAGCAGATATATCAAAGTAGATGTTTCATTGAATCGCTATTCGTGTGGTCTAGGACTCCATATTCTTTGGACTCATCCACTGCACTAGAATCATTGAATCTCTAAAAGTATGAGATAAACCGGATAAAGCAGATTCACAAATCACGCATCCCCTCTGGACAAATTAAGACAAGAATAATCACTACATCCAATATCAATATTATGGGTTAAAATGCACAGTTCGATCTGAACAGAAGTCTGAAAAATGAGTTTTATCAGGGGAGTGTATTTCTTCCACTAAATAGATTGGACCACAAGAGTTTCCCTAAAAAAACAATTAGAATTATGGAGTTCATGTAGTGATTCTGTATCTATCAGAATAATGAACAAAATTCATTCTCGATGTAAGCTGCTCGCATCAATTTTTACTTCCGAAGTAATCAATGTAGTCAAACCATATCCGGATAAGAAGTAAACACGTTGAGCTCTTCTAAACCAACTAATGAAATCAAATAGGAACTTGAACTTAACAATTGTTTCCCATTTTTAATGAACCTGAGCCGGAGATTAAGATGTATACGTTGGATTTCAGTCACAAAGTCAAAGCTCTACGTATTTCCGAGTAAAGAACAAATTAATCTTTTAGGTCACCTGTGTGAGAACCAGAGCCTCTGTTGTGATGAAGTTGGCCAATCGATTAGAAGTTCTGGAATGGGTTATTGAGTACGCCTGGGAATGGAGAGGGTATCTCCTTGGTCGTTGCTCAAGCCACAGGCGTAGTGACGAGCTTTGCAGCTCGATAGAAGCTGCTACACGGCTGGGAGCAACCGCGGATCGCACCTGATTTCGCCTCGTCGTGACTCGTTGAAAGTCTTTCCTCTACTGTCACTTGGACCAAGAAAGGAGCTGGAGGCAAAGTCTGATAATGGTGGATGGCTGGAGAAGGCTGCGAGCGAGTGATTTTATAGGAGGCGTGAGCGGGCGTTTTGCGCGAGGGGAGTGGCTGAGAGGCGGGGAGGAGGAGCGTTGGTGGGGGTCGGCCGTTACGACAGGAGGAGGAGAAACGGCTATGGAGGAGCGGCTTCCGTTTTGGTTTGGGGAGAACATATGGGGAAGATGGTCACGTTCTTAGCACGTGACCAGAGATGGATGGCAGGAGGGAGAGAAGGTAGGGTGCCACGTGGCTGCCACGTGGCACCCCCAAAAAATTCGCAATTAAAGAGGAAATAGATGGAAGAAGATCTCAGATCGAAAACTTTTCTTCATGAAAGTTGTTCGTCTCAAAGAGATCTGCAACTTTCATGAAGGATCCGGGAGCGAAAGAGGTCATCTGTGAGAAGTGGCATTTTTGGTGGTTTCCATATGTGTAGAAAACCGAATTTTGGGGGTTTTGTATTTTTTTGGTGGTTTTTAGAGGGGATAAATATGATAGAAAAAATACGATAAAATACGTGAAAATTAATTACACATTAATCTAATTTTTTGTATTTTTAATAAATAAGAAATAAGGAAAATAAAATATAAGTCAGAAACGCTCAACTTTTGCACAGACCGACAACGACACTTAGACTCAGTCAGTTTCTTTGATTTCAGTTTTGATTTGGAATTGGATTTTTATGTCACTTAATAAAACTTTCATCAAAGAACACAAATGAAGAATAAATAAAATTAAAAGGATTAATTATGTACATAAAAAATCATGTCAAAAATAACAAAAAGTCAAAAATGCGCAAAAGAGGCCCAAAACCCAACTTTCACATATGAGCTCCGAATTTTATGAAATTGGTCTTGTTTTGAAGGTATTTGAAAATGGAGTACTTTAAAAGTGCGTAGACCAAAATCGGACACTATATGTGGGAGATATACTCATTTTAGTCCGTCAGATGTGAAATTAGACTTTGGGATTATTTGATACTTATTGGGGTTAGTAATTTTTTAGTATTGTTTATTTGATAAGGTTAGTAATATCTACACAATGAAATTAGTTTTGGGTCGATCGGGGTTAGGATGAATTATTTACAAATGTGAGAAGTTAGCGGCTTTTTGGGCTAATTTACACTTGGGATTTTTAATGCAATTATGCATGATGAAATGCGGATATTATTTACACATGCATGATGGCTAATAATACTCTATTAATGATTAATTACAAATGGATGAAGGGAAACCGAGCCTAAATGATTGATTTTAGCATGATGAATACGAGATTCGTCATACCCCTATACTTAGACCATGCTCGTCCCCGAGCATGAATGAATGACTTAGTCGATTACATTCCTGACTGTGCATGTGAATTTTCAAGGCTCAATTCATAGAAGACCCTTAATTTGAGTGATTTGAAAATTCTGGGCTCAACCTGAAGGATATGGTTAGATCCTCAAGCGCATCACGGAAGCGTGAGCGTCGCATCGAATACGACGAAGAACGACTAGTCGCACTAGTTGTTCTATGCAGCGGAAATTAAAAAAAATTTCATGTGACGAAACCACATGATCCAAGAACACTTCTCGGATCGTTTCGTCTAAACCACAAACAAGTATTAGGTTTACCTCTTGAAGCGTGGTTGCGATCAAGTCTCTAAACGAAGAGACCTCCTGTCTCAAGTCCGATCCGACGGAGGAGACGCTTGCGAGCGCGGGGATGAACCGCGTGCTTCTCGCAATCCATGTTGATGATCCAAGCGGCAGATCTCCTGATCTCGACACACGAGATCCGATGTCTTCTTCACGAGCGGGGTGCACCGAAGGAGACGGAGATCCACGAGCAAACCATCGGGCAGCATAACGACGATGTCGCGGCGATGGAGAACCTCTCTAGGGCATCCATGGTGGACGGCCACATGAGAGAGAAAGAGTGAGGACGTGTAGAGAGAATGAGAGAGAGAGAGAGATTTGTTGCCTCAACTTATGTGTCAAGAAGAGCAATGGGGTGCCTCTCCTTTTATAGGGTTTTGGGATCCATGGATCTCAATCCATGTGTCAACACAAATCCAATGGTCCACATCAATTTGTGTTTCTTTCAATGGTCATGATTTGTTGCTAAAAACACAACAACAATTAATTTAATTTAAATTAAATATATGTTGATAAATCAACACAATTTAATTACAAAATTAAATCATCAATACATGGAGATAATGAAAGGAGAGAAAGCTTCCTTCCATGTGGAGAGGGGGGACGGCCTCCCTTTCCTAATGGGAGTGGTGGCCGTCCACCCTCCTCCATTAGGAAGGTGGCTATTTCACCTTTTATGTAATCTCCATTATTTGCAACAGCTTTTGTTGCAAATTATTTCACAAAAAATAAATCCAATTTATTTTGTGAACATTGCAATCATGCCATTAAAAAATTGTGAATCACATTCACAACCCAAAACAAAATGTAAATTACATTTTCAATTTGATGTCCAATGTGAATCCAATTCACATTAACATTTAATTAACAAATGTAAATTACAAATAGCTCTCTCTTATATATTATAAATCACATTTATAATATATATGACTAATATGGATATTGCTATCCACATTATTCATATCCATGATAATTAAATCATATTTAATCATCTTGGATCTCTGTTCTCTTGTGTCCAAATAATATGAATCACATTCACATTATTTACATCTTTGATAATTAAATCTCATTTAATTATCTAAGATAACTCTCTTTATAATATGAATCAAATTCATATTACTCATGATAATTAAATCACATTTAATTATCCATTTTCTCAATGCTCGGATACATATATCAACAATAGAATTATCCATGAACTCCTTCAAGGATAATGCGCTTTCTCCGCAGATACTTGGAGATAAGGACAGGGCGATTGTATTGTTCCACGTATAGTGACATGGATATTGAGATCGTATCTCAAATCCAGATCGCGGGCCTCCCATAGATGCTTGATTAAATCAAGACCGTAAATCTAATCTTCTCATTGTATCTGAATCACATTCAGATCAATGTCCAATACTTGGACCAAGATCAGATCACTTCTCTACTGAGAGGAGTCACTAAAATCCAGACCCGTTTCATCACTCCCTAGGAATGGAAGCGTCATGGTTATACAATCGTTTATGATCACATCACCCTCAGGTATTCCCAATACCTGTACATCCTGCATACTGGAAGACTCAGACTAAACCCGAAGTATTCGATCAACTTTATACTGTCTACTTCATGGTTTTATCAGTAAGTTTCTCATTCGATCATTGGGAGTCGGTATCGATCATATACTTTCCAAAAGAATATATCATACCTAGGTCTTGATCATATACATTCCAAAAGTATATATCAAACCTACAAATTCAGTCAAGCTTCCAAAGCGAGACGACCGTGCGCACGGAATTTGATTCTTCCCAATATCTCATGAGTGAGCTCATGTCTTTCAGTTCAGTAACTGAACCTGTATGATCCCTTTGAGAGATCATATTACTCATATGCCCTTATATGCACACCAGCGCGCCGGTGTGTAGACCTTGATTAGGTCATCAACCTATTGGTCTACCAAATGTACATACTTAGACATATAGCAACACATCTGTCTCCGGTCAGAGGATGCGTGCCTATATCCTGACAGCATACGATATAGGACTTTTGTTATCTCGATCTCGTTAAGTCAACTCTTTGACCTAACTAATCTGACACCTCCGAATCTCTATTCCTATGCAGAGGACCTGCATCAAGAGGTCGGTCAGATATCAACCTTCAGAGATAAGGATTGCCATCTCCTACTCAGGCTGGAGATCATCTCTTAACAATCATCTAACGGTGCTTGATGAGTCCTTAATCTAACTCTTTAGATATTCATTCAAGCACCAGCCTCTATGATTCAATAGTTGAATCAACAGCTGTATGATCATCAAGATGGCCATGGTACATAACCCTAATTGTACTAAGGGACCTATTATGAAAATTATGTATTCTTCATTTCAGATTAAGGAGTGAATTGCAATAACATTTATTGCATAATGGCTCGCCGTGGGCTCGCATTTCCAACAATCTCCCACTAGCCCAAAGAGCCATTAATGGGCTAATCATTTAAACCCGCACTCATGTGACAATCATAGGCTATTTAGAAAATAGCTAGGTAAGCTGATCAGTCACTCTGTTCCCGTGAGACTATGCCAAGTCCTTTTACGGCACTTGCATATCCTCGGTAACAGTGCTCGCATTTAATGCGAATGTTGCATCTCATGCAACCAATACTCAATCTAGTTGGTTACAGTGTCCCTGACATCATAACCAATATCCCCATAATCCTTATTAGAATACCTTCATTCCCGGAGATCTCTATCTCCTAAGGTATCTAAAGTTTAGACCTTTATAGATCACTATCTACATGGTCTTAAACTTTTGAAGATAAGACTTTGAGATTACTATCTCAAAAATCTCCTCATCTATGAAGACTTTGTTATTACTGCAATCAAGTGTTTTATCTCTACAGTAGGATTAGTAACAATTTACTACTCCCACTGCATGACAGACATCTGGTATTTGTACACTCTAGCATACACTCAGCTTCTCGTAACTAATGCACAAGTGCAAGTAGTTGTAGCATTTACTTCCTCAACTCTTTGAGGTGCTATCCCTTAAGATAGGTCAGTACCATATCTTAAGGGTTAGAAGCCTTTCTTGGAATTTCTATGAATAGAATATGTCCGAGGTATACTACAAATGTGACAGTCCAATTATCCTCTTCTCTTGGCTTCTGAACAACTTCAGAACTAAGATCTAAGAGGTATCTTTGAAATCATATTTCAAGATATGGAATAACCAGATTATAAAACACTTATTTTTATCCTTATATCATTTTAAATGATCAGGATATCATCTATATTTAGCGCAATGAACACATAGGCACTCCCACTAAGCTTCGCATGGCTCATCAAGATTTTATTTGAAATCATAACATTTATAATTTCATCAAATCTTATGGTCCATCTCAAAGAAGGTTATTTGAGTCCTTAGATGGATTCCTTATCTTGCACACCTTGCTTTCCTCAACCATGAAGCCCTGGGGCTACTTCATGTGAATATCCTCAGAGAGATATTCATAGAGGATTGCAATCTGGACTTACATCTCGAAGATGCAATAGTCAAGTTGTGTAGCTAAGGTTAGCAATATTTTGATGCTTTTAAGCATGTTCACCGAAAAGCAAGTCTCATTGCAAGCAATGTCTTCTCTTCCATGTGTAGCTCATTGCTACGAACTATGCTTTGAAGGTATGTACCTTCTCATCAGGTTCCCTTTCTCTTGAAGATCCATTTACACCTTTACGGGTCTTACCCATATAGGTGGATCCTTGAGGGTCCATATACAACACTTGTACATGAAGTCTACATTAGACTTTTATTGCTAACATCCATCTATCCATGCTATGATCTTCAGAAGCTTCATCACATGAAGTTCGATCATTGTCAGATTTCTCTGACACATGGAATCCATCCTCAAACTTATTTGAAGAGGTTTTAGTGTTTCATCTTCAATTATCCTTTTAGTTTCCAATTTTAGGAGCCTCATTATCTTTTCAAGATTAAATGAGTTTCTACACTTCATTTTTTTTATCTTGATTCTCAAGAGTCTCAACCTTCAAGAATCACATTCTCAGAGATGAGATATTTCAAGAATCTCAAGGTCATAAAGTAGGTATCCAATACCATCCTTTATTTTCCTAATGAAGCAGCACTCTCAAGTGCTAGATTCCATCTTGCATGGAACCTTATTAAGGATATACATTGTAGTCTCTACTACACATATATACCTGGAAACTAAGGGATAATTATGCTAAAATTCATCATTGATAAGATCATGTCACACATGATCCAATTGTATCTGCCTATAACTCTATTGAGTTAAGGTGTGTTAGGAGGATTGAGATAGAAATGATATTCATATCTCTATAAGGTATTCTTTGAATTTATCTAACAGGTACTTGCTACCTAGATTAGATCAAATTCATTTTATCTTCCTTCAAACTTTTGGTTTTAAACCAAAAAATAATGAAATCTTTGAACATTTCAAAGGTTTCTTAGGTGAAGAGAAGAAATCTCATATCATATAATCATCAACAGATATCACATATCCATAATGTTTACTATGATATAGATGATCTACATACATCAATATGTATGAGATCCCGAATACCTTGACATCTTACACCTTTCTCTAAGAAGGGTGTATTGGACATTTTTCTTTGAATACAATAGTCATAAGTATGTAAGTTTTGAAATTTTAGACATTCTAAAGTTTCATCTCTTACTAGTCTATGATCAAATCAATAGACAAATGTCCAAGGCTTGATGCTAGATCATTGTCAAATGATCTTCATCCTCCTATTGATCTTAAGGTTTAATTTCAGTATTTAGAAATGTTAATGAACCATTCATTAATTTTCTAATTTAGTGGAGTCCACTAGATTTTAGATTACTATCTGAAATATCTCCATCATAACTTTTTATGATAGTTCTACCTCAGAATTCATGTTTATTTCCAACATTTAGAAACAAACAATGAGTGTATTCTTATATCTAGGTCATAGAGACATTCTCTAAGACTAAGGACTCTCCCACTGAAATTAACAAGTCTATCAATCCAACAGAGATTGTTGCAACAATTGCATCAATATCCATGTGGATAACTATAAACCTTTAAGATCAAATTTTCCAGTCTTCTAAAACATATGCAACCTATTGCAAATGTCATCAGAAGATTGAGATACAATTATTTGACTTTATCTTATCAATGATTTATGTAGATTAATCGGATGCTCCATCCGAGTCCTTCTCTAAGGATTCTAGATAGACTTGATAGTCATACTATCAACACATCAACTTATTGCAGCATTGGCATTCATCCAACTCTTCGGATGACATATGGAAGTCATAGATGTATAGTCAACTCTTTGACCATACTTCTTACTCGGGTCCAACCCATGCTTCCACTGCGCTCCCTTTATCTATAAGCAACCATTGCTTAAGACTAAGGATCTCTTATGTAAGAGCATTCCAACATTTATACATGCTTCATTAAATTCATACAATATGAATATTATGAAGCTTCATGAATGACCAGAGTATAGATAGTAGAATGATGACACTCATCATCTACATCCATCTAAACTCTTAAAACATAGGTTCAGGTAGGTACTCAAACAATTTGAATACACCATCTCTTATAGAGCCACCATTCTGCATGATGCAGTGAACCATCTCATTCATGTTAAATGTCAAGAGCACATATGTATGCCCGAATATCTTCATAAATTTTATAAGGATTATTTGACAATTGCGATCATCATCGACATGTCACTTCCATAGTACATCCGATGAGAGATCAAGACTATAGAGACATACAAACCCTAGGGTTGTAGTCTTATTATCTATTTAATTGTCATTCCTCATTATTATGAGGAAACTTGCTCATTGCAACCACATACATTATGTGTCCAACTGCAAGTACAATATATGGATCATGAGTCCAATCCAAGATATTTCACTGGTTATTATTGAGTATATCATTGAGTGGGTTTTAATTAAGGATTATCTGAAATAAGAAAATTGCATAAATATATAAATATATATATTTTACTTTGATTTAGGATTTTATATCAAAGTTATCTTGCCTTGTCAACATTGAAAGTTCATTCCCTTAATCACTTTCAATGTAAGAGATATACTTACCATTATATCTCAACAAGATCTGGGATCTCCTTCCTTATCTTTGTTACATCCCAATAATATGAGAATCTGCAACTCGGATAAAAAGAAGCGGGAACACATTCCGCTTTGCAAGTCCAACTTGCATTTCCCAATTCGGTCTTTAACACCCGAGCCCACCACCCCTAAGGCGATGTTGACCCGTCGTTAATTGAACCAACCGTCAACAGGAATAGTACTCGCTATACGCAATCCAATATCGCCCCAATAATATGAGGATCCGATATTGGGGTCACTACGTATACGGCCTTACTCTTTCGAGAAGCAAAGAGTCCGATCCAGATGCGCTTGCATACAGGAGCTGTCACTTCGGACAGGCGTCTCCCACATACAATCCCTGGCGACGGAACCCTTCGCCTTGACGGGAGACCATGGATGTCACTTATGTGATCCTCCACCTCATATTCAAATTTTAATTAATTATCGTGAATCACATTCACATAATTAATTCTTCCAAGGGAATTATTAACTCTAATAATATTAGAGTATTTCAATCTTAATTGGATTCCAATTAATCTAATCATATTAAATTAATGATCCAATTAATATCCAACAAACATTTTAATAGTTACTTGAATAATGGTATTATCTCAAATACGTATTATTTCGAATTTTAATAATTAGAAAAATACATCTTAATCCCTCGGACATTATCCCGGCCCTACCCGCTGTCATGTCCAGTACCGACGAGAGTGGGACGGACCACATACGTTGCAACCCGCAACCCCAATGCTCTCCGACTAGGCACCATATCCGCCTCGGGAAAGGATAATGCCAAATTGATTAATTTGTACTTGAGATGATCATCGGTTCTTCAACCGAAATTGTACCATATAGTAATAATCAAAACATTTTTGATTAACATTATAATGAGATTTGTTAAACAAATCCCAAGTCCTATTCAAGCAACATGTTTGTTGGAATGTTGATCATGTAGATCATGTAACCAATCTTGATCTAGATCACATCTAATCATTTGTTGGTTAGGGCAAAGTCATTTAAGGACATAATTATCATTAAATATTTCACAAATATTTATGCATAATTATTCCAGGAAATTAAACAATTTAATTTCACTAATTAATTAAATGACAATCACTAGGTTCTTGATTAGGAAAGTATTTTCAGCAGTGACCCTCACTTACTAAAAATATCATATCTTAATCAATTTAAATCCAAATTAAGCAAAGTAAATTTCTAAAGTTTGCTAACTTGATTTACAACAGAACCCAAGTGATTTGCATGCATTTCAAGGCGTATCAAATCCGCAATTAACATCTTAATTACGTCATGATCCGCAGTCCCCGAAACAGTGGATACATGTTCACTAAAATGAGCATATCTAGAGCAAACGGAATCGAAATCACGCAAACTCAGATCCTACGGTTTCCTTATTTAATGGGGAATAAAATCCAAATATTATTTTCGTGTTTAAACAATTTAAACAGTGACGAAAATAATATCAAAACAGAGATGCGAAAATGAAATGCAAGAAAACTTTCGCAAACCCTAATGAACCCAAGTCGTCCTCGGTTTATGGATCGTATCCAAAAACACCGACCTAAGGCTCTGATACCACTTGAAGGATATGGTTAGATCCTCAAGCGCATCACGGAAGCGTGAGCGTCGCATCGAATACGACGAAGAACGACTAGTCGCACTAGTTGTTCTATGCAGCGGAAATTAAAAAATTTTTCATGTGACGAAACCACATGATCCAAGAACACTTCTCGGATCGTTTCGTCTAAACCACAAACAAGTATTAGGTTTACCTCTTGAAGCGTGGTTGCGATCAAGTCTCTAAACGAAGAGACCTCCTGTCTCAAGTCCGATCCGACGGAGGAGACGCTTGCGAGCGCGGGGATGAACCGCGTGCTTCTCGCAATCCATGTTGATGATCCAAGCGGCGGATCTTCTGATCTCGACACACGAGATCCGATGTCTTCTTCACGAGCGAGGTGCACCGAAGGAGACGGAGATCCACGAGCAAACCATCGGGCAGCATAACGACGATGCCGCGGCGATGGAGAACCTCTCTAGGGCATCCATGGTGGACGGCCACATGAGAGAGAAAGAGTGAGGACGTGTAGAGAGAATGAGAGAGAGAGAGATTTGTTGCCTCAACTTATGTGTCAAGAAGAGCAATGGGGTGCCTCTCCTTTTATAGGGTTTTGGGATCCATGGATCTCAATCCATGTGTCAACACAAATCCAATGGTCCACATCAATTTGTGTTTCTTTCAATGGTCATGATTTGTTGCTAAAAACACAACAACAATTAATTTAATTTAAATTAAATATATGTTGATAAATCAATACAATTTAATTACAAAATTAAATCATCAATACATGGAGATAATGAAAGGAGAGAAAGCCTCCTTCCATGTGGAGAGGGGGGACGGCCTCCCTTTCCTAATGGGAGTGGTGGCCGTCCACCCTCCTCCATTAGGAAGGTGGCTATTTCACCTTTTATGTAATCTCCATTATTTGCAACAGCTTTTGTTGCAAATTATTTCACAAAAAATAAATCCAATTTATTTTGTGAACATTGCAATCATGCCATTAAAAAATTGTGAATCACATTCACAACCCAAAACAAAATGTAAATTACATTTTCAATTTGATGTCCAATGTGAATCCAATTCACATTAACATTTAATTAACAAATGTAAATTACAAATAGCTCTCTCTTATATATTATAAATCACATTTATAATATATATGACTAATATGGATATTGCTATCCACATTATTCATATCCATGATAATTAAATCATATTTAATCATCTTGGATCTCTGTTCTCTTGTGTCCAAATAATATGAATCACATTCACATTATTTACATCTTTGATAATTAAATCTCATTTAATTATCTAAGATAACTCTCTTTATAATATGAATCAAATTCATATTACTCATGATAATTAAATCACATTTAATTATCCATTTTCTCAATGCTCGGATACATATATCAACAATAGAATTATCCATGAACTCCTTCAAGGATAATGCGCTTTCTCCGCAGATACTTGGAGATAAGGACAGGGCGATTGTATTGTTCCACGTATAGTGACATGGATATTGAGATCGTATCTCAAATCCAGATCGCGGGCCTCCCATAGATGCTTGATTAAATCAAGACCGTAAATCTAATCTTCTCATTGTATCTGAATCACATTCAGATCAATGTCCAATACTTGGACCAAGATCAGATCACTTATCTACTGAGAGGAGTCACTAAAATCCAGACCCGTTTCATCACTCCCTAGGAATGGAAGCGTCATGGTTATACAATCGTTTATGATCACATCACCCTCAGGTATTCCCAATACCTGTACATCCTGCATACTGGAAGACTCAGACTAAACCCGAAGTATTCGATCAACTTTATACTGTCTACTTCATGGTTTTATCAGTAAGTTTCTCATTCGATCATTGGGAGTCGGTATCGATCATATACTTTCCAAAAGCATATATCATACCTAGGTCTTGATCATATACTTTCCAAAAGTATATATCAAACCTACAAATTCAGTCAAGCTTCCAAAGCGAGACGACCGTGCGCACGGAATTTGATTCTTCCCAATATCTCATGAGTGAGCTCATGTCTTTCGGTTCAGTAACTGAACCTGTATGATCCCTTTGAGAGATCATATTACTCATATGCCCTTATATGCACACCAGCGCGCCGGTGTGTAGACCTTGATTAGGTCATCAACCTATTGGTCTACCAAATGTACATACTTAGACATATAGCAACACATCTGTCTCCGGTCAGAGGATGCGTGCCTATATCCTGACAGCATACGATATAGGACTTTTGTTATCTCGATCTCGTTAAGTCAACTCTTTGACCTAACTAATCTGACACCTCCGAATCTCTATTCCTATGCAGAGGACCTGCATCAAGAGGTCGGTCAGATATCAGCCTTCAGAGATAAGGATTGCCATCTCCTACTCAGGCTGGAGATCATCTCTTAACAATCATCTGACGGTGCTTGATGAGTCCTTAATCTAACTCTTTAGATATTCATTCAAGCACCAGCCTCTATGATTCAATAGTTGAATCAACAGCTGTATGATCATCAAGATGGCCATGGTACATAACCCTAATTGTACTAAGGGACCTATTATGCAAATTATGTATTCTTCATTTCAGATTAAGGAGTGAAATGCTATAACATTTATGGCATAATGGCTCGCCGTGGGCTCGCATTTCCAACACAACCAAGCTTAAATCAAAAGGAACCCAACTTCTCTAATTTTCAGACTCTCTGTTTGTACATATAGTATAAGGATATGATTCTTAGTGTACTGCATTCATGAGAGTCAAGTCGAGTCATCACCCAAAGTTCCAATCCAAGAGACTCTCCTCTAGACCTAATCCTCAACACTAGGGAATAAGTCTGTTCTTGTTTCAGTCAACCGTCTCATTAGTTTGTCAGACTTGAAAGTGTATATGGACGGCCAGGTGATGGAGGGCATAGGATTGTGTCTAATTTTCTCTCCCTCACATTGGAACAAGGAGTCATCTGCACTTGTTTTTCTGGGAGTACACCGGGGTGTGTCTCTTTTGAGTATCTAAGATACCTTCGACACCCAGACATGTAGCATTTACGATGCAGAGCCTTTTTTTGGTGTCAGTCCGACTCCTTGGTCCTAATTAGTGCTTGATCCAAGTGGACACTTTGAAAATGTTTGGGAGCGCTCGCCATTGGTGGAAGCTCATTTAGATTTTGTCTTTGATAATAGAGCTTTTCTTTGACATTTCATTGCTTTTCTGTTGTTGGCTAGCTCCACTGCTTTTACCAAAAGATGGCGCACATTGATCAACAAATTTCATTAAGTTTCATCACACCCTAGCACTTAGGTCAATATCAAAAAGATAACATATGAATCTTGTTCACATACTGGCTAGGGTTTTGCTGACACTCAGGTTTTCTGCAGCCTTCATTAACTCTATCCCATCCTCGAATATCATCAGATCGGGTCTAAACTCAAATCTCCAGTCCTAGTTCCTCAAGTGATATCTTAACTCATCTCATCAATCATGAAGTTGTGGAAGTGATTTGTGCTGATCATATTCTTTGAAGGTAGAGATAAAGAGTGCAATATAGCGCTCAAATCTTTCAAACTAGGTAAGTGTAGATTATTAAGTTCAAAAACCCTAATGACTAAGGCAGGCTGACTCAGACTCTCAAGATCTCAGAAATCAAGTGTCCACAGAAATACTCAAGCCTTGAGTGAAGGTGATTGTGTCAGGAATATATTAACCAAGGAATGCAAGACCACGAATGATGCAATGCAAAAAGTTTTTTTGGTGTTTTTTTAGTCCTAGTGTTATACACATAATATACACTACTTGTACCCATCCCGATGTTAGATAAAAATGATTAAAGTACGAGCTATGGATAAAGTAGATAAAATATATACAAACGCACCCCCTATACTTAGCTTGTGCTATGTCCTCATGGCACAAAGTGAAATGTTGACATAGCTTGTACTCAGTATAGATGAGATAAAAAGAAGAGAAGTGATGTATAAACAATGGTAGCGGTCCCCCTATACTTAGGCTCTGGCCAACCTAAGTATAATTGGATAAATACAGATGGGGAACCGGGTAGATTTGCGGATGTACAAGATCAAGGAGGTTTGCAACGGACCTTCTTGCGGGAGTGTGGAGGGAGATAGTATGGAGATGTGGAGTGTGATGAAGAGGGGCTCGATGAAGAAGACCAGCCATCGTCGGAGTCATCCTTAGGAGAATAGTAGTGGTCTGCAGAGGATCTCCAACTTTTGTCGATCGGACGTAAGTGCCCATGGATCAGAGCTGTACCTATTGCACTTATATGATGAACCTCATCAGGACCGGACGAGGACTTTTCAGAAATCACCTGATGTCTAAGGTCAAAGGTGACTTTCTTGATCGGTTTGTTCGTTGGAAAGTATTGGGACGAAGTTGGACAGTCTTCATCTCCCTATATTGAGTAACCGGTGTGCCATTTATGAGTTCGTCATCAGATGAATCCCCATAAAAGTCGACCAATTCTTGAAGGGTCATGCACTGCTTGGGTCGAGGGAGATTGTTCCTGCGGATCTTGTGGTTTATGGTTGGGGGTGTTGATATCACTTCCAGATGATCATGCATTTTGGTGACATCAGATGTTTCAGGAGTCGGTTCCTTATATGGTTCAAGTATCTCATGAATTACTGCCGACTCAAAGATTGGACCACTCAAATAATCGTGTTGATCTTCAATAATATGGTCCAATTCCTCATAAGCTCCAAAATCATGATTTTTCCTAGGAGCAGTGATAAGGTGGTGAGAATCCGAAGTTTTTCCAACAGTTAGTCTTTTAGGTGACTCTCCTAGGGGTTGGATCAGTGTGTCCTGCGGAGATGTCAGATAATGTGAAATAGTTATCTCCTGATCGTAACTGTTGGTTTCAAGTTGGTTTTCCTCAGAACATGACGTGTCATTGGGGAATTGGTCATTGTGGTCTGAGTTCGGGAACTTGATTTCAAGAGTCTCGCAATCGACGATCGCCTTAGCGGAGGCTAAGAACGGCTTTCCTAAAATGATAGGAGACTCAGACATTCTTCCGGGGTGCTCATTGTCAAGGACAATAAACTCCACTTTATGATCTTTACCTCGGAAATTTACGACGACAGAAATGATCCCCCGCGATCTTTTGATAGATCGATAAGGTAATTGAACGATCACCCTAGTATTTTTGAGTTGTCCGAGTTTGAGTTGGTCAAAGACGGACTTGGGGAGGATGTTTAATGTGGAGTCGTCGTCTAATCGAACATGAGTGAATGTAGAATCCTCAATTTCACATGTGATCCGAGTCAACCGCTTGACTTTGCGACTTTTGATTTTATGATTCATCACCAAAGAACTAGCCATAGGTATGACATGATATTCAGTCCTGGATCGTTTCTTGCCCGTCTTGTTGGGGTTTAGTCGACTCTTCACAAATCTCTTAAGACCGGGCACATATTCTATGGATTTGATCAATGGAAGCTCTAAGATCAGACTCTTGCAAAATGCTTCCATTTCATAATTGTCCATTTTTTTTGAATTTTCAATTTTTTCAAAATTTTTTGGTATTTTCTGTAATATGGTCAGTGAGGGGGTCAGAGGTCAGCAGTGGTTGTGCCTGATTGTATTGATGCAGTGGTTCGCATGGTGGTGGCTTCACTTCTTTTGAATTTTGCATAGATTGGATGAGATCATATATTCTCTCTGTTAAAGTGTCTGCTCTTTGATTAATCCGAGCAATCTCATCCTCAAACATCTCTTGACTAGTGATTGAGCAATCATTCTCCATGTGTCGTGATTTTGGCATGTAACCTCGAGTAGAGTATTGATTGTTCATAAACATTGTGGTCTGGTCATGAGTTGTATTTCCTTGACTTTGATTTTCTCGTGGATTGTCGAAGGAAAATTGATTGTACTCAAGAGGATAGTCATCCTGAGTAGAGGATCGTTCAAGACGCTGTGAGATCATAATAACCGGAAATCGTGCTCTATTGTCAATATCGGTCACTCTATTGTTCATCCTCGATTCCGGTCTCTCTCTCGTGTCCATAAGATTGTCAAAATGCGAGAGAGGACTATTCCAAGAAGAAGTGTGGTCATAGGGTGGGATGTATGGGCGGGAAGAGAATGATGGCTGAAGAGAATTTGATTTGAAGCTCAGGTTCTCTTGAGGAGTGTGAGAAGAAGAATATCGGGACAAGGTCGTGGAGATCAGAAAAGAAGACCACTGTGCCGACATCTTGTCAAGAAGGATGGAATGATTAACGAACCACGATTTGCTTGCAATTGCAAAGTCTTTGGCGCACACAAATAAAACACAAAACAAACACGTCGATTCACCCACTCAACAATGGTGAAGGCACGTTAGGGTTCGACCGCTTATCTTTACAATTTTAATTTAATGACAAAACCATCTTAAAAATTAAGCGGAGCTGTTGGTGCCGAAATATTTCTCAAAGACTGTCCCGAGTTCGTACAACTAGTTTCATCTACTCTCAGCCAGTATAGGTGGAAGTACGGACCGTTTAAACGGCTACCCGTGTTGCTTGAGGACGGTGCCTTCCGCAGTGTCCTCTAAACCACCCACTCTGCTAAGGGAAGTCGGAACGTAAAACGGCTACCTGAGACCCTCACTGAAAAGTAGCTAATTGTTTTAAAAAATAGTAGTCTCTGTGAAACACTTCAGTTTTTGGCTCTGTCCTAAGGTGTGCGATATGGTCCTTACAAACAATGAGTGGGTTTCTCTCCACCAAACACAGGTTAATTTTAGATCAGTTTATTTACAGTCACCTTGATTAACAGTCCTCGTTTTAAGTTAAGGTTATCAATGTAGTTTATGTGAGCACAAAAATTCACGCCTACCGAACAGTCCCAATTCCTTTAAATCCTAAGTTGTAAAACTTTGAGAAAGGGTGATCGGAAAAGCCAATGCAAATGTAAATCAATGACGCATTCTTAAGAGAAGGACTTACAGTGAATCCTCGCGTCCTTCATGCGGGATGCAAGATAGAGAATTTAAAATTTACAGTAAATGATATGCACAGATGAAAAACACCCTAAACAGATAGTTCTATTAGCGGGAAGAATTGATTTAAAAATTTGGCTAATGTTGAACGATCTATAGTGCGTATAGTTAGTGAATGTGTGGCCTAAGAATTACGAGCACAATCAAATAATAAACAAGAAAGCGTATATGTGCCTAAGTCCTACGCCACTCAAGTCGGGTCCCAACCACACAGAAGGGGTTGAAACAGACCCGACACGCCACAGAAGTGTTCAGTCTGAATTATTACAAGGGTTGAAAGAGAGGGACCCTGAGAATAATGCAGAAAATTAAATCTATACTAACTCTCTCTCACAAAATTAAAATTCAGTCTTCCATGCAGATCCTTGATTTAATATCAAACTCCATCTCCCAGAAGTCTGCGAAGAGAGAAATTGTGGTTAGTATCTGAAGCAAGAGAGAGATGCAGAATAAAATGCAGAAAGAAAAAAATGACACAAAAATTAATTTTACAAAAATTAATTACAAAAAATGATTCAAAACACTAAAAATTCGTCGTTCCCCGGCAACGGCGCCATTTGATGAGCGCGAAATTCACCTCTTTAATAATCGATAATTGTAGTATAGGAGGCGAATTTCGGTCGATCAAAAACCACAAACTTTGAATGTTGTGGAGTATTTTTACTTGGCAAGTGTACCAAGGTCGAACACAGGGAACGGTGATTTTTAGTTGCGTGGTCTTAAATCAAATTAAATAATTAATCAATGTTGATTAATTTATGCGTTAAGAAAATATACAATGCAATGATGCGAATGCTACGCAAGAAAAATAAACAGAATTTATGCCCAGGATCTGTGATTTAAAACGTATCTAATTCTCCAATAATATGATCAATAATTTCATCAAAATTCATCACAAATCATAATAGATCTAACTCAATGCTTCAGGATAATAACTTTAAGCTCAGAATGATTTGAAGCAAAATATCCAGCCTCCAAATATCTTTGATTAAATTCCTCAAATAGTCAGCAATAATCTTAGAGGAATAAATGTAAATTAACCTCCTGTGAAGATTTTACTAACGAGAATAATCGATAGTAATTTCAATGGTTTAATCAGAGTAAAATCCGAACTCCTGCAAAAGATTGATCAATAATTTCTCAAGCACAAGCATGTCAAATTTAGCCTGCAAAAGTCAATAATATTCCTTAAATAATAATAATCAGTAAACAACCTCGGATCTGTCCTCAATTTATGCCAAGTATAGAGCATGGAAATAGCTTCAAAATGACATATTATATGCTCAAAATGGATTCCGTATGAAAAAGATATGCTAAAATAAAATTTCAGGGACTGAAATGTAATAAAAATAAAGTTTTCTTGCAAAGAGGTCCCTGAGAGGACTTATCTGTAATTTGTAAAAGTTGAGGGGTCCCTTTGTAATTTACCCACTGGCGGAGGTATATATGTAATTTCAGAAACTTGCGGGGGCTCCGATGTAATTTTCCCCAAAGCGCATTGCACCGGAGGCTTGGTCAGGGAGGCTGAGGCTCGGTCGGTCGAGCCTGAGGTTTGCGACGAAGATGGTGAACCTGAGGCGGAGGCGCGGGCTGCATCGGTGGTTGCTGGAGCTTTGAGCTCCAAGGATCTTAATGGAGGACCTGCAATAGATGGAGAATGGGTTCGCCAGAAATGGAGAAGCTGAAGGCTTGTTCCGCTTGTCGCTCAATCGCCGTGGCGGAGGCGGCGAGATGCTTTGCAGCTCCGAGGATGGACCTGCAGCAAGGCTATCGAGCCTTGGATCACGCCGTGAGGGAGGCGGCCGCTGTCACCGGCCACGCTTGGAGAAAGGAGGATGGCGGTGTCGACTGGCGGTGGAGTTGAGCACTAGCGGGGCAGGGGTGCACGAACGAGGCAAACAAGACTGTGGGAGTGGTTGCCGTAGATTGGTCATTTGTTAATGGGGTTGATCTTCTTCATCATGCTTTAGCGAGCAGATTCTTCTTATGTTCCAAAAAATCTCAACAAATGGTGTTCGATCCTGCAGATGTCTCAAACAAGCAGATATATCAAAGTAGATGTTTCATTGAATTGCTATTCGTGTGGTCTAGGACTCCATATTCTTTGGACTCATCCACTGCACTAGAATCATTGAATCTCTAAAAGTATGAGATAAACCGGATAAAGCAGATTCACAAATCACGCACCCCCTCTGGACAAATTAAGACAAGAATAATCACTACATCCAATATCAATATTATGGGTTAAAATGCAGAGTTAGATCTGAACAAAAGTCTGAAAAATGAGTTTTATCAGGGGAGTGTATTTCTTCCACTAAATAGATTGGACCACAAGAGTTTCCCTAAAAAAACAATTAGAATTATGGAGTTCATGTAGTAATTCTGTATCTATCAGAATAATGAACAAAATTCATTCTCGATGTAAGCTGCTCGCATCAATTTTTACTTCCGAAGTAATCACTGTAGTCAAACCATATCCGGATAAGAAGCAAACACGTTGAGCTCTTCTAAACCAACTAATAAATCAAATAGGAACTTGAACTTAACAATTGTTTCCAATTTTTAATGAACCTGAGCCGGAGATTAAGATGTATACGTTGGATTTCAGTCAGAAAGTCAAAGCTCTACGTATTTCCGAGTAAAGAACAAATTAATCTTTTAGGTCACCTATGTGAGAACCAGAGTCTCTGTTGTGATGAAGTTGGCCAATCGATTAGAAGTTCTGGAATGGGTTATTGAGTACGCCTGGGAATGGAGAGGGTATCTCCTTGGTCGTTGCTCAAGCCACCGGTGTAGTGACGAGCTTTGCAGCTCGATAGAAGCTGCTACACGGCTGGGAGCAATCGCGGATCGCACCTGATTTCGCCTCGTCGTGACTCGTTGAAAGTCTTGCCTCTATTGTCACTTGGGCCAAGAAAGGAACTGGAGGCAAAGTCTGATAATGGTGGATGGCTGGAGAAGGCTGCGAGCGAGTGGTTTTATAGGAGGCGTGAGTGGGCGTTATGCGCGAGGGGAGTGGCCGAGAGGCGGGGAGGAGGAGCGTTGGTGGGGGTCGCCCGTTACGACATGAGGAGGAGAAACGCTATGGAGGAGCAGCTTCCGTTTTGGTTTGGGGAGAACGGATGGGGAAGATGGTCACGTTCTTAGCACGTGACCAGAGATGGATGGCAGGAGGGAGAGAAGGTGGGGTGCCACGTGGCACGCCCAGGGGCTGCCACATGGCACCCCCAAAAAAAAATTCGAAATTAAAGAGGAAATAGATGGAAGAAGACCTCGGATCGAAAACTTTTTTTCACAAAAGTTGTTCGTCTTAAAGAGATCTGCAACTTTCATGAAGGATCCGGGAGCAAAAGAGGTCATCTGTGAGAAGTGGCATTTTTGGTGGTTTTCCATATGTGTAGAAAACCGAATTTTGGGGGTTTTGTATTTTTTGGTGGTTTTTAGAGTGGATAAAAATGATAGAAAAAATATGATAAAATACGTGAAAATTAATTACACATTAATCTAATTTTTTTTGTATTTTTAATAAATAAGAAATTAGGAAAATAAAATAGAAGTCAGAAACGCTCAACTTTTGCACAGACCGACAACGGACACTTAGACTCAGTCAGTTTCTTTGATTTCAGTTTTGATTTGGAATAGGATTTTTATGTTACTTAATAAAAATTCCATCAAAGAACACAAATGAAGAAGAAATAAAATTAAAAGGATTAATTATGTACACAAAAACTCAGGTCAAAAATAGCAAAAAGTCAAAATGCGCAAAAGAGGCCCAAAACCCAACTTTCACATATGAGCTCCGAATTTTACGAAATTGATCTTGTTTTGAAGATATTTGAAAATGGAGTACTTTAAAAGTGAGTAGACCAAAATCGGATACTGTATGTGGGAGATATGCTCATTTTAGTCTGTCAGATGTGAAATTAGTCTTTGGGATTATTTGGCACTTATTGGGGTTAATACTTTTTTAGTATTTTTTATTTGATAAGGTTAGTAATATCTACTCAATGAAGGTAGTTTTGGGTCGATCAGGGTTAGGATGAATTATTTACAAATGTGAGAAGTTAGCGGCTTTTTGGGCTAATTTACACTTGGGATTTTTAATGCAATTATGCATGATGAAATGCAGATATTATTTACACATGCATGATGGCTAATAATGCTCTATTAAATATTAATTACAAATGGATGAAGGGAAACCGAGCCTAAATGATTGATTTTAGCATGATGAATACGAGATTCATCAATGGCATATACAAAATCAATGGTTAGATTGATATGTATATTAAATTAATGGCTATGATAATTGTTATTCAAAAACAACAACATATTAATTTATTTTAAATTAAATATATGTCGCATAATTATCAACATAATTTAATTCAACAAATAAATCAGTAAAAAAAGATAATAGGATAATAATAAAAAAGGGTGATAATTTACCCCCAAAAGATGGGGCGTCACCCATGACCAAGTCATGGGTGACGCCACCTCATCTTGGTGGTATTTTATCTATCTTTTTATTTAATCCAATTATCTCTTATTTGTTTGCAATATTATCCATTAAATTAATTCCCAATTAATTAGTGTGTATTTATTGCAAAAATATCCACCAAATTAATTTCCAATTAATTTGTGAATATTTCAGTCATGCCATTGAAAATATGCGAATCATATTCACAGCCCAAACTAATTTGTAAATTACATTTCCAATTAATTGCTTAATGTGAATCCAATTCACATTAATAATTAAAAAATGTTATTTACAAAAGTTCTCTCTCTCTAATATATTATAAATCAAATTTATAATATATACTCATAAATTATGGATAGCACTATCCACAATTTGCTTATCCTTGATAATTAAATCCCATTTAATTATCTTGGATAATCATTCTCATAATATGAATCACATTTATATTACTCTTGATAATTAAATCTCATTTAATTATCAACATCTTGTTGCTTGGATAAATAATTCATCAAATGAATTATTCTTGAACCCCTTCAAGAATAATGTGCTTTCTCCGCAGATACTTGGAGACAAGGACAGGGCGATTGTATTGTTCCACGAATAATGACTTGGATGTTGAGATCTCATCTCAAATCTAGATCTTACGAACCTTCCACAGATGCTTGATTAAATCAAGATCGCAAATCTAATCTTCTCATTGCATCTGAATCTCATTCAGACCAATGTCCAATACTTGGACTAAGAACAGATTGCTTCTCTACTGAAAGGAGTCACTAAAATTCAGACCTGTTTCATCACTCCCTCGGAATGGAAGCATCATGGTTATACAATCGTTTATGATCACATCACCCTCAGGTATTCCCAATACATGTACATCTTGCATACTGGAAG